>JAVSBS010008552.1:45870-127333 GCA_033124195.1 Coracias cyanogaster
ACCAGCCAATAGTATGAGGTTCAACAAGGCCAAGTATCAGGTCCTGCACTTGGGTCACAACAGCCCCACAGGCTTGGGGAAGAGTAGCTGGAAAGCTGCCTGGCAGAAAAGGGCCTGGGGGTTCTAGTTGACAGCTGTCTGAATCTGAGCCAGCAGTGTGCCCAGGTGGCCAATATGGCCAACAGCATCCTGGCTATTATTAGAAGTAGTGTGGCCAGCAGGACTAGGGAAGTGATTGTCCCACCTGTACTCAGCACTGGGGAGGCTGCACCTCAAATACCATGTTCAGTTTTGGGTCCCTCACTACAAAAAGAACATTTTGGTGCTGGCCCGTGTTCAAAGAAGACCAACAAAGTGGGTGAAGGGTCTAGAGAAGAGAACCATTTGAGGAAACTGGGGTTGTTTAGGTTGGAGAAAAGGAGGCTCAGGGAAGACCTTATTGCTCTCTACAACTACCTGAAAGGAAGTTATGGTGAGGTGAGTGTTGGCCTATTCTCCTATGTGACAAACAATAGGATAAGAGGAGATGGTCTCAAGTTGCACCAGGAGAGGTTTAGATGGGATATCAGGAAAAATTTCTTCCCCAAAGGGTTGTAAAGCATTCGAACAGGCTGCCCAGGGAAGGGGTGGAGTCATCGTCCCTGGAGGTATTAAAAAGACATGGTGCTCAGTGACGTGGTTTAGTGGTGTCCTGGGCAGTGCTGAGTTAACAGTTGGAGTTGATGATCTTAAAGGTCTGTTCCAACCAAAATGATTCTATGATTCTATGAATGAGTACAGTCAGCATGGATTCACTGTAAATCATACCTGACCAACCTGTTTTCCGTGATAGAATTCTTGGATTTGTGGACAAGGGAAATATAGTTTATTTTTACTTTAATTTTCAACATTTTCTCCTACAGTACTTTTGTATTGAAGATGAGATACTCCATTCTGGAAGAATGCAGCAATGCAGGCTAGTGTTTGACTAGGGAAGCAGCTTTGCTGGAAAGACCCTGGGGTGTTAGCAGACAGGGAGTTGAGCATAAGCCGGCAATGTGCAACAAGGGCCAACAACAGCCTGATCTGTATGACCAGAAGAATAACCAAGAAGTGGAGCAAAGTAATAATCTCCTTTTACTCAGCACTCCTCAGACTGCTTCTACAACATTGCTTTCCATTTTGGGCTCCCCAGTGCAGAAAAGACATGAATAAACTGGATTGGGTTTAATGGAGGGCCACCAATACAGACAGAATCTAAAGCACTCGCCCTCTGAGAAGAAGCTGAGAAACCAGGGCTGGCTGAGCCTTGGGTAGAGAGGGTCTCAAGAGAACGGAACAGCAGCTCCCTAGCACCTCTGGGAAGGTCAGCAAGAAGATGGAGCTGGGGTCTTTAAAGCAAGACATAGCAGGAGGATGAAACAATGGGCAGAAGCTAAAATTAAAGTTCAAATTTTATATGAAAAAAATCACTTTCCCCACATAAGTACACTCAGGCACTGGACCAGGATGGTCAAAATGTTTTGCTGACTCTATCCTTTGAGGTTTTCAAGATCCCACTGGAAAAAGCCCTGAACAACTTAGTCTGACCTCACAACTGACCCTACTCTGAGCAGACCTCCTGAGATTCCTTCTAGGTTGAATTTTCCTGGGATCCTAAAACTCCTCTTGGTTTTAGAGAACAACAGCAGAGTTCACCTGCTGCTGGGCAGAATCTGTTCTATAGATAAAATTCTGGGATAGATGGGACAAAAAGAGTTTAGCTATTGCCTTAGCTAAATATTAGAACCTTAAGTAATGTTATTCTTTTGATTTTTGTTTTAAATTTGTCCTCAGAATAATTTTTATCTCAGGAGGGAAGAGAAGAAAGAGCACGTTAATGACCTTTATGTTTTGGAAGAGGTGAATAAAAAGTTATTAAACTACAGGCAGGTAAAGCTCTTTGTACAGCCAGGCAGGGGAATATTTGCAGAGATTGCAAGGTGGGCTTTGGGTAGGAAATGGTTTGGATTCATAAAAGTGTAAAAGCGTTTAGCTAAATATTTACCTTGTATGCAGCTTGGAGTGGTCAAGTAAAAACAGAAGGTCTCTATATGACATTTGCAAATATCTCCAGATAATTCTAAATATAGGCAGGAGTTTGCCTCTGGGAAAGGGGCTGTTCCACTCACATAACATTACTTTTAGAATTCAGTTCTGACTCCCACAACATACCTAATATTAGTGCTTTACATTACAGAATATAAGTGTGAGATTCAGCTATACAAACATATACAACCATATGATATATTGTAAAATAGCACCATGAAAGTTAATGAGAATTTCTGAAATGACCAAGAAATATAACTCTTGAACTGGTGGATGCCAGTAAAATGAGCAAGAAACAGTTTTGCTGCAATGTAATAATATTGGAATATCTGAATGCTACGGTTACTTTCCTGTCAGTTTTTTTAAATTACTTTTTCTGGATGAAGACTGGAAGGGTACTCTGATAATCCAAGTTTCTAAACAAAATGAATTTGCATTCAGTCAATAACTATCATAATTATACATTATGGCTGATTTAGAATCATAGAATGCTTTGGGTTAGAAGAGAACTTTAAAGGTCATCTAGTCCAGCTACCCTGTTGTGAGCAGGCACATCTTTAACTAGATCAGGTTGCTCAGAGCCCCATCCAGTGTAAACTGGAATATTTCCAGGGATGCGGCCTCTACCTCCTCTCTGGGCAACAAGTGCCAGTGTTTCACCACCCTCAGTGTAAAAAATTCCTTACTTATATCTAGTCTGAATAACCCATCTTTTAGTTTAAAACTAAACCATTACCCCTTGTCCACTTGCAACAGGCCCTGCTAAAAAGCTTGTCCTTTTCTTTTTTCATAGGTCGCCTTTAAGTATTAAAGGGCTGCAATGAGGTCTTCCTGAAGCCTTATCTTCTCCATGCTGAACAGCCCCAACACTCTCAGTCTTTCTTAAAAAGAGAGCTGTTCCAGTCTTCTGATCATTTTTGTGGCCCTCCTCTGAGCCTGCTCCAATAGGACTTGAAGGCTTCACTTTGAATGGTGTATAGGTGAAATTTTACAGTGGTTTTTTTGGGACTAAAATTAAACAAAATCCACTCAAATCATTCAGGCCACTAAGTACCTTTATAAAATTGGACAAAGACTGAGTAACTAAAGCAATGCATTGTTAATATTGGCCTGCTAAACCAGCATTATAACTTGGCATTAAAAGCTAAGCTAATACTGTAACTGCTATGGCTGTCCAAAATTTAGAATTAATTAAATGTCTTCCCAATATTCTGGACAGATAGAATAGTGCTCACTAGACAACAGTTCAGGACACCCTCACAGAGGAGGATGCAAAAGATCAAAAGATTTTTCTTGATCACACCTTCCTTTTTACACTTCACAGCTGAGGTTGCTGGGGAAGCACCTTGTCTGTGGGGCCTGAACCCACTTTCTATAAATCCCCATCAGCTTTGGACCTTCTCCCAAACTCAGCCACTGCTTACGTCTGTATCTCCTGCTGACTGCTCATCATTGGATGTGGGGTACTCCATGATCTAGCTGCCTATACAGAGAGGTCTAGAGCAGTGTCCTTAGTGCCACCCAAGACACCCATGACTGCTATCAGCTCCAGTGCAGGATCTGCAGAGTACTTCAGAACTGGGTCCTCCTCAAAGCAGGAGCAAATACTAATGCTCTCAAGTGATTTTTTAGCACAAACCCTGCTCTGGAAGGGCCTAGTTTTCCCTGTTGACTTTAGGAGGATCATAGTTATTTCATACAGCCCCTAACAGTGGGATTCAGTTCCAAACAACAAATTTATCTGACCACTTTTATATGTCAAAAGGCCCACTGGAGCCTAGCTCAGGTGCCTGTGTGTATGCCTGCATAGTAGCATAGTACTCTGTTACATCTTGTACATCCACACAGGACTGCCAAATAAACACTTCAGGACCTAGAGAAGATACGTACCTGCTCGATCAGCAGATGGAGGCCAGAACTTACACTTCAGAATGCCTGTCATGGCACAAGGAGCTGACATTTTGGCAGCTAAGCAAAGCCCACTGACTGGAAAGGGAGCAAGGGCATCTGACACTCTTCTAGACTTCTGCCTCCAGATGCCAAATTTTAGTCCCTCTTAACTTCAAACTGGATTCCAGCCCGTATTCTTAGATGGCTGTAGTGACATGAGAGGTTACATTCAGTTGCCTAAAGAAAGGATATGGTGCCATTTCAGGCACTACGATTTATCTTGCATAGCTTCTACCTGCCACTGATGGTCCAATTCAAATGACATCCAAGCATCTTAAAGGATGCCAAGATCCCTATGTTTATTGAGTCCCACCCAAGATGGCATTCAAGATCTAGATCTAGTAAGCATTTAGTGTTTTAAAAAGTAAGGAGAGAACCAGGATATTTTATGAAATCATTGATAAAAACTGTGAGGGATGAAAGTGGAGAAGGGAAAGGGATGAAAGGAAGGAACTATGATCTCAAATATTTTTCGTAAGGTTTGGGTAAGCATTCAGGATTTTCAATGTTTATTTGCAACAAAGATCCAAAGGTACTTATATATACCTTGAAAAACCTGTTTTTGTCAATTCTTATTGTCCTCTTTGACCTTCACAATATCTGTTCATCACTAGATAGATTTAGTATTGTCAACAGACTACAGTTATTACACTGGATATTTTCCATAGTAAAGGTCTGCACTCAGCAAGACAGCCTGTACTCCATGTTTTAGAAAAGACAATTTTTTTTTTACTTACATACTGAGTTATTATTTATAACAATATAGCAATGTTGATAGCAATCAAAACAAAGAGGAATGAAAATAATCCTTTTTAGCAGAATAATGTTTAATAATTTATACTTTGAGATAGGTCTTTCTTATTCCTCTTTCTGATACTCCTTTGTGGATGTGCTGTATCTGCAGTAGTTGATTAACTGACAGTAAATCTAATTATGCAATACTTACAATGTCTAATTTACCTTTACTTTCAGCTAATTGGTCAATTAGCTTGATTTGGGGAATAATCAGTTTACAGTGCTGAGCACACAAATAGGATTTGGCAAAGGGAGGACAAAAGTGCTGAGCAAATGGTGGTATATAGGTTTATTTGCAACACTTCTGCAGAAACATTGTAGTGGTACCTACTAGATTTGAATCCTTAATTAATAAATATAAAACCAAGTGCTCAATACATTAAAAACTTAATAAATTTTGTCCCCTCCTTCCCGCCCCACTCTGGTCCCCGCCCCTCCCATCACTTTCCATATATTACTTAGATGATGGAAAACCTGCTATAGGTTAAGGTTAATCAGGTAAGTATGCCAAGCCTATGTCACTTTTTTCATTCATAGAAACAGTCTGAAGCAATGCGAAATTTACCTGCTATTTTTACACTACAAAACAAGTATGCAGAATACCTGAAAGTAGCTGAATCTTCAGTGAGTACAAGACTCTTAACAGAATGGGTAGTACAATTTAGTTGATTGCACACTACATATACTCAGAGTTCCTACAAAGTGCTGCTATTAGACAAGTTCCTATTATGACCATCAGCAAGAACTCAATTTTCTGCATTTTGCAAATTTTAGCTCTGCATAAATCCAGGGCAACTGAATATTTTTCTTCTCTCTGTGATGCAGTTTTTATCTCTCACACTCCTTGCATAATGAGTAAGTGCAATTGCAGCCTTTTAGGTTCAGGTAAATATTATTGCATGTAGCTAAAATCCTCCTACTGTCTGAAAAAGTTTAATCAATTAATATTTTTATAGTTGATGTATTTATTTACACCTCCTTTTAGGGACTGGGTAGTTATTGTATACATCATTTTTATTATTATATTTAATAATTTAAGAAAGCAGTCATTTCACCACTGACTTTGCAAGCAGTTTTTGCACAGACACCTATTCTTCATCATCTAGCTCCTGGGTAATAACCTTGTAGAACTGTAATTTGATAAATAAACAAACACTGTATTAAGAGAAATAGAGATCCTGGCATTAATGCTCTGGACACTTAAAATAAGTTTCTGGTGCTGTTCTAAGGTGACGACTGATTTCAGGAAATAGATTTTAAAAAAATTTCCTCTTCTGAAACGTCTTTGTGCAATCAAGACCAGAAGTATTACCAAGCACTGGAGGCAGCCTGTCTTCCTCTAATGGTATATATTACATGCCATCATTGCTGGCTGGATAGATAAACTGCTCTGTTTTGGCAGCTCCACCGTTCCTACAGCCTTGCTGGCAAAAGGACAATAGTCTGTCCTGTGTTATGTTAGAAGTGCATAGTATTGTAGAAACAGTGTTTAGACAGTCAAGCAGCAGAAGTATACAGCCACTGCTCTGTTTCAATCATATCAGTAATTTGAGACAATTACGTCATGAGCTGTGTATCATCAATTGTGTTATCTACTGCCGTAAAATTTGATTTTAAAAATGCTCTCAGATTACTAGTCTTTGCTGCAGGTTTTCTGCTGTTTCCTTAAGTGTTGCACTTTTTTTTTTTTAAATTTAAAAATCATTTGAAAATTTCATTCTAATAACAAACCACTTGAACTTCAAAAGCCTACTCCCATAATGGCTTGATTGAATCCTTTTTAAGTAAGAGGGGCTCTTTCTAATCCTTCCAGTTAGGATTGGATTGGATCATATGTTAATGTATATGTTTTATTGCCTTCTTGTTGATGTGTCAATATTCTTTTAAAAAATCCATATGGTCAGTATTAACTCTTAAGAATTCAGGAATTAAAAGTAATTTTCATACAAGTAGTTCCATGTAGGATAAAGGGCAATGTTCTCCTGTCAACTTATTCCTGAAGAGCAACTGTTGTTCTCTACAAAGGACCCTTTCACTTGACAGAAATGATTGCATGTTTTTTCATTTTGCATTAACATGCAAAGATGAAAAAGAAGACCATGTCCTTTATCAACCTTTCCAATGCAAATATGATTACTACCACCTTTTTTATTTGTACAGATAATCAAGGTATAAGTGTAGGTAGTCGTTGTATCTAACAAAAATTCCTTTTTCTTACAGATGATCAAAACATTGCTGTCCTCTACAGAATTATATATTATTCGTTTTTACATTTTATAGGACTGTTTTGCTAGGTGCTGACAGTCAGTGTACTAAGTGCTGTTGAGAAGCATATAGAACAAAATGACAGTCCTCAATCCCAGATGACACAGATAAACAGATAAATTAGTTGGCAAGGCTGGTAGTAATCTCAATGCACATAATTCCTAACTACTGAGGATTTGGGGATACTTTAATATAGAATATGATGTAAGGTATACCTTCTTACTGTTTTATACAAAAATAAACAAAAGCGATAAAAAAAGAGTTAAATAAGATGCAGAAAAAGTGATTATAAAAAGTCAGTTAAAAATACAATAATCATGCTGCCATGTAATGAAATCAAATACTGAGCCTACTACCTTTTTCCATCACAGGAGCAGTGCTCACTAGCTGCATCTGTGTTAACGTTTTGCTTTTGAGTAGTAGTGCAATTCTGAAGCAAATTTTTCAGTCATCCTGACTTGAAGGACATTGGTTCAGTTCAAAGACTAAATCTACTTATGACGATTCACACTATCTACTCACCAAAGACACACTACATTGGGAATATTTATTCCAGCTCCATCCCCATTCCTAATAGAAACACAAAAGCCCTTGCATCTCGTGCATGATGAATGTTTGTTTGAGGGATGTGCCAAGTCCACTATGAAAGAACATCCCTCCTCAAAATCTCCATATGGTAGACATAAATTATAAATTATCTGTTTCTGTTATGCCAAATTGCTTGCTAAAGTAAGCCCAAGAACTACCTTTATTCTACAGTGACCTACTTTCTGAGTAGTGAAAGGTCTTCTAGAATTTGAAATTTCTTCCACAACAAATGAACTGAAATAAGCTGTAGGAAAATGCATTTAATGAACTCAAAACAAGCTTCAGTTAATGGTTCCTCAACAACAAACAAAAAACCACACAGTGAGAATTCACAGCTGCAAAGGGTTTATATTCTACAAAAATGCTTCTCCATCACAATTTTCGGTAAAATGTCATTAAGACCTGCATTTTAAAATAATATGTGGAATCGTCAAAGACAAGATGAACAAATTGTAAAACTCTGTATTACCTGACTGAATTACTCTTATTCAAACTATAGAGAAGCATTTCAGGTTCCGTTTCTCCAGTATTGCTTCACATTCCTGCAAAGATTTTATAGCTACAGTTAGAATTAGAAAACCCTGCTGTGAAGCTACTAACAGAAAAAGCATTCTGCATTCTTCACCATTTGTCAGCAGTGCAATGCATCTGAAGTATAGCCATCATCTAAAGAGACCACAAAAATGGATCTAAAAGTCTAAGTTCTATAAGTTTGTATGGAGTCATCAGTACATCATCACTGTAATAAATGTTGGACAGAACGATGTTGCAATTATTAAAGCCATATTTTTAGTGAACATATACAGATGCTCCAGTTTGAAACCTGCTACCACAGCCTTGACTCATAGCTGTTATTATTGCTTTCCTTTCCTTCTCTATGTGAGACAAACACAACTGAAATTATGCTGCTCAATACCTTACCTGAAACTACAATTAAGGTTTTCCTGCATTAGAAGATGTACCAGTTTAACTTCTATTATTTGAAAAAATAACTTAGGTATGCACACACAAAGCTTGTAGGAATAAATGTATTTAAATTTCAGACTAGTTTACATCAATTAATGTTAAATAAAGAACTGAGCTAATGATCCTTCACATCTGTCATGTTGTGACTAGACTAAAAGTGTCCCTTGGGGTACTGTCCTTTTTGAAGTCATGACATAAAGTCAAGCCTTTATTTAGATTGACTCAACTCAACTCTGAATAGAAATGAGGAGTTGAAGTTAGTTTTTCTGTGTTTCTGGCGCATTTTACTGCTTCTTGTGGACCTAACATTAACTACACATACTGAAGAACTGCCAGATTTTGTATAACAGTGTCAAATGGAAACTACAAACACGATTTCTAGCTCCTGCCAGAAACCAAACTGCACCCAGCATGCACAGAAGGTAAAGAAGGAGATACGTCATGCTTTGAAGACCAGAAAGTAATTGTCCATGTCCTTCCACAAGGTCACATTCTTGTTATGTGATTCCAGGCTTATGTTTGTTGAACTGGGGAGACAGATGACTTTCTCAAGACACTTAAGTTGTCCTGCTCTGCTGTTTTCCAAATGCTAAAACTAGTCTCCTGACCAGAAGTTTGATGCCTTTCTATGAATTCCTCTGTGAGTGCTTGGAATTTCTACAAAAGGTGCATTCAGAGTTTGCCTGTTTCAAAGAAAGAGAAAGATGGTATTTTCTCTTTCTCCAGAAAAAGTATTTGGAAAAAAAATCAATGAAGGCTGGGGGTTTTTCTGCCTTCCAGAGATATTGTTTGTAAGGAGAGAATGATTCAGCTTATTTTAGATATTTATCTAGAAGTTTAGAGTTTAAGAAAACCACCTTTGAGTTGAAAACTCAAGTCACTCATCTAATTTGTTGTAAGCGAATTGGTTGCAGTTAAAATAAGTTTTCCATTACTTCCTCATCCAATACCATTTCCAGAGCTACTTGCTAATCTAATTGCCAAGAGTATAATGACTACAATAATCACCACATTTCACTCACCACATTTCAACAGTTCAATTTTTATCTTGTGGTTCCCTTTCCTTTTTCCCTTTAGGCTTATCTATTTTTTGACACAGAAACATCTGTGGTCTTCATTTTTTCTTGAAAAGACAATCTTCAATATTCATCAAGGTACAACAATATGTCATATATTTCAATCCACCAGCATCATTCCTTGTTCCAGCTGCTGAAAATAATCTCTTTAATGATCCAGTTCTTACTGGCTCACAATATATAGTCAGTCTCTTCAGCAAAGCAATGATATTTTCACCAAGCTTAAAGTAGCTTGGCACAGACATCATTTAGTGCATATACTCTAAGATACCGTGAAAAAATTATCACAGCTGGAATTGCTCACTATGTAAGTTCAAAATGCATTGGGCATTATTTTTAAGGGAGGTCAGCACTTCAAAGGGTCAGGCTATATGTTGGCTTAATTTTGCTATTTAATATTACCATTATGTAACAAGAAACACCAAACTGGGATAGCATTGAAAGAAGTAGTCACAATAGCTAAGTTTTGTGTATAACAGATCAGTTAGCTCTTCTTGTTTTCATTCTGTCAAGAAGTCTGCCAAAGAAACAATGTTACCTGTGCTTTTTGTGACTAATCAACAGGATAAATTAGCAAGTCAAGCTGCAAGTATAAAGAAATTCCTATTTAAACTGAAATACATGTTTCTCTTTTTTTCTGTTTTGTACCGTCTTGAGCACAATCTGAATATTATTCCTCTCCATTTTTCCATGACATTTCAGAGCAACATCTCCTAAGTCTGGTACAGTAGCATTACATATTTGTCTTAGCTTTCTTTTTCTATGTAAAACACCACACTACAAGGAAAATATAAGATCACTGCAATTTTTCAGGCAACGATGTCAGTTATGTGCATTGCTTCCATCTTCCTCACTATCTGGTATTGAAAATGAGCCTGTGTCGTAGCAGGTTTCATTTCAGATAATAAGGGAAGTTAATAATTAGCTGGTGCTCCTGGATTCACTGAATTCAACCTTTGTTAAGCAGCAGTTTCCTGTATATTAATAGATTTGAAATTATTCAGGAAATTGCTTGAAAATGACAGAGTCACTGAACATTATTTTAATGTCAAATGACTCAAATGATTCTGTGGGAGTCATCCAGAACACAGAGGTCAATTCTGCACTGCAGCACGGCAGCTAGCATGTCTTAGGAGCTCAGGACCATCAACTCCAGTCTGAAATAACATAACTGGCAAAGAAAAAATGGACCACAGCAAGAAAATCTTCTTTAAAAAAAATCTATAATCATATCATGTTAACATATTTTAATAGTTCTTTCAAATTCTGTCAAGGTTCAACTGTAGTAGGGGAGTGATCTGATTGCTGTGTTTAAGGCCATACTCTAATCAGCTGGTGGAAAGCATTCCTCTCTTTCATACGCAGATAGGATTTTCTGTTTGAGTATTCATAAGTCTTCTTCATGTCCTACCATGAACTAAAAAAAAAAAAAGAAAGAAAGATAACCATCAAAATAAATTATTGATATTACTATATCAAAAGTTCTTGACACCATGCTTATTCCCACAGACTTCATAAAATGCAGCTTACATTTCAAATTTACTGATTCATAGTAGCTGAGGAACTAGTTTTTTGACTTCAATATTAGTTTAAATTCTGCTATATGAATTAACCACTAATTAACTCTGAAGAAGTAGGAAATGTAACAGCCTAATTTACCAACACGTGGATTTCATCTTATGAAAAATCCAATTTACTGTGACTGTTTTGCAATGAAAAATAGCATAAATAGGAACTCAAACAGTGAATTTATAGATGTACCTCACTGTCCAAGTAGTATCATCCATATTTTAAATCACTTTTCCTAAACTTGAACAGAAATTACAGGCTTATATGGAATAAGAAACATATGCTTGTTGAGTCATATTTGACAAGGTAAAAACTATTCTACTTTCATTCATGCACACTTATTAAAGGTGTCTTTCTTTTCTTACTTTCTGAGGTCATCTATGTAGAAAGCCTCTTTTATACAGCGTATTTTTCTGAGATACCTGGCCATAGAATTTTGGATGTGTGCGTCATTCAGCCTGCATCGTTTAAATGTAATAGCCAAGTTGCTGATATCTTGAAAGTTTTTATCACTTCAGTAGATCACTTTCGACTGTATAGTTGCAGCTGGAAGACTGCTACAAAGACATTACCATTGGCCCTGAAACATAAATATACAGAATCCCCATAAGCTTGTATGACAGGTAATGCTTTGTTTGTAGAACGGGGTAGTCTTCCTAAACCTGATAGCTAGATCCTAAATCCTGGCAATGCAAAGGAAATGGTGTGATTTTTGTCCAGACTCATTGCTTTGTTCACAAGTGGAAGAGTAGTGTCTTTTACTAGCCTCAAGTTTGCCTTCACAATAGGAAGTGAGAATGCAATTGCCCCTTCTATGAAACACTAGAATATTATTTAGCTTTGTCTAAAATTCTGCCTAGCTTTGGAGGCTCATTTTCAATGGTCTGTAATTAAATGAAATGTTTTTGTTGCAACGTAGGATAACTATGTGATACCATGTTACATTTACACACCATTGTTTTATATATTATTTATAAAGCACTCTGCTAAGCAATTTGAATTCTGCATTTTCCTTTGCTCTCCTCCCAGTTATTCTGCATCTTCAAAAATACACATCTCAAAACAGCTGCTGAGCTTACAAAGATCAGGGCTACTACAATTGTAGCATCTTTTCATTCTAAGCAGATACAGTATGCAGAGTAGAAGGAAACCAGATTAGGTTACTGGAACACATACCCAGCATCTGTACCAGTATAGAAAAAAACGACACTCACTTAGATTTGCTGTTGGTGAAAACTGGCATAGCTGAGGAGAATTAATCTGTCTTGAACAATTTCTTTGTAGAATGACTTCGGACATTCAGTTTGCTGGATTTTTTTAAGCAACTGTTTTAAATACTACTTTTTTGTATCAGGTGCTGCTAACAGACGTGGCTGATCCCTATAGGACTGAAGCAACTTGCCTAAAAGCCAAAAGGGTCTTGGACATGGAGACCTGTACCAGTGACTCACTATAGGATCCCTTGGGCAAGCAACTTGTGTTCAAGCTTACTCGGGTGGAAGACTGAGCAGAACAAGAAAAGGGAGAAGGATCTCAATTAAATTCTTCATGTGAACTGAGCATTCAGGTTGTATATCACAAACATAAATCTCTGCTTTTTTTCAAATGGGCTTCATTGTAAATTTGCTATTACACATTCTTCCCCCCCACCCCCCCCAACCTTTTCTGTCAGATGGATTTGGAAGAAAACTGTCTATATGTGGCAGTCACAGAAAATGTACTACTGCTTCAGTTTCCTGGGAGCTGCAATGTTCCTTTAAGTCACTGAAGCATTTGCAAGGCAGAATTTACATGACAAACAGGATTTGATCTTTCAAAGTCAAGACAAAAATATACATTATGTAAAAATAGTACCATAAAATAAGTCTTGAATAAAAGACTATAATTACTGGCCTGGGACAATACAATTGAAGATACAATGTGGGCTAGGCTAAGATCCGTATTAAAAGTTGATGTTGGGAGTTCATGGTCAGAATTTGTGTCTGTGTCACATTTCAGATATATAAACTTTGTACCATGTTTATTAATGGGAAATACTGATCAAAGCAAAAAGCAATAAAACCCCCCAGAGATATAACAGTCCATCTGACTGTACTGTATTATTATATCTTAAATAATATTTGAGGAAGATATGACTTCTATATAATTTTTATTTAGCATTTATGCTCTAACACTGCCTAGAAGCCCTATTCCAGATTAGAGACTGATGCAAAACACTGATAACTACGTGTTACCAAAAAAAAAAAGGGGGGGGGGGAACCAAAGCTAAACGCTCTTGTTTAAGGTAAAGGAAATGCAACAAAAGACCTAATTAAATAAGCTGCTGGCTTGAAAATGCTGAACTTTCACTGTGTTTTACTGAAGCTGCAACAGATTAGGATTTTCCTGTGTTATTCTCAGAGAATGCACCATCAATCCTGTTCACTGCTTATATTATCACAAACTGACAGGTCCCTCTCCCAACACTGCATTCCTAGTAAAACACACAGATAGTGCTTGTAAAGAAACAAATTCTAGTACTTTCATACCACAGGGAGTCCAGGGGATCTTTGGACTGAGCTTCTTCACTAGGAGATTGCACTGAAGACCTGAGAGCTCCTGACTCTTCTTCCCTAGGAGAACTTCCTCTCTTGTCCATTACCATCTTTACTCATATGTCTCTATTTTTTTTCCCTTTACCATGGAATCTAGTTTTAAACTATTTCTACTAAGGTCTTGCACTAACATTAGGAAGTCTAATAAAGTACAATTAATGTAAAGAAGTCCTGTAACAGAAACATGTCCCAGAGCTTGCTTTCACTGAATATTTTCTTTCATTTAAAATTCCCTTGACACCTGATAGGAAACTCTAAGAGGTGCCCAGATACTGCAGCAACAGGAATTTTATAAAAAACATTAAAATTGCCACAGTCGCAGTTCAGAGCATGCGATTTCTACTTGCCTTGTTACAGATCAAATCAATCATGTGGTATGTGAAAAAAAAAAAAATCTATACTCTTAGTTTTCAGCATATCAATAACAATGGAACCTTACATGGTTGAATATGTAATGTGCTTTTGATATCTTAAAAACATCATGTCAGTATTTCCTGAGGCATTTATCTGCAGTGTAACTTTCATGCAAGAGAAGGAGAATGTATGAGGATTATGTGGTTCCATTTCTAGCTCACTTTCTATTCCAGTCCCAGACATTGCCTGAATACTCTACAGATTGGAGAAAAAGCAAAAGACATCACAGTATCTCCTACTTGTATCTTGTCTTTCCTCCATTGTAACAGTGAAGATTATGAGCTTTGGGGGTTTGAATGAGTATGAAATTGAGACAAAGTTCAGAGTCAGTTTGGCTATAGTCCTCGTGGAAGTAAATTTTATTACAGGGCATGTACCTGGCTGCTCTGGCTGTTGCAGATGTGGGTCTCGGGATATCCCCAAACCAGGATTCAGGCTGTTATTAGCATATTACAGATGGAAAACTCAGTGTTTATGTATCAGTTTAGGAATTACCAAAGGACACTCACCAGCCCCATCTTTTAGAGTACTTTACTGTAGACAAGATCAAGTCTTCATCAGATGAAAAATTGAGTGGCTTCCTTCAGAGGTTATACCTCACAAGAAGAAAACAGTTCTCACCCCATTCCTCCCAAAACCTTAAAGAGCAAAAGCCAAGACTTATCTTACTGTGAGAAAGGGAAGATGGAGAGCTTTTCCACATGACTACCCACTGAGCTGAGATCTCTTTTCCAGTATGTGCAGTTACAGATGGAATTAGTGCACCCTTTATTTGTCTTTTTGTACTGACCTTTTAATGATAGAATCCTATTTTCAAAGAAGGTGATAAGAAAATGTACAGATATAACAGAACCAATTAAAAAGAAAGATGCATATATGGTTTTAGCATATATTATTGTTCCCAAGTCAGCAACTTTTAATGCTGAAAATATTATCAGTTTTGAAGAAAAAGATTGAGTGGAGAGGATCACAAATTGATTTTAAATGGTTGAAGAACAAAAGGTACTTGGTGGCTGGCTGGAAATTTTTTTTAAAACTGAATCAGGCAAGATCTAAAAATAAGAAAGATCTTGGTGAATGCAAAACATATACTGTGTTCATGAGATGAATCTCAAAATGAAATGCAATGAAATTATCAGCTAGTAACAAAATAAAGGAAAGAAATATAGATCTGTGCCTGCTGTTCAGAATGTGAGAAATTGAATCATGACTGGGTTAAGTGAAACTAATACATCAAATTCCTCCAGAGGGTCCCATGTATAAACAGTTAAAGTAATGGCATGTAGAGTGTTCTACTGTATGTTTGCCTAGATGAAAGTGGCATAGCATATAGTCACCATGATGCTATACTACTAAATGCGATTTGTGAATAGCTCAGTTTTTCTGATTTAGATACAAACAGCATACCTTTTTGGACTGCAAGTGAAGGATCAAGACACAGAAGCAGCATTTAACAACTAAAGCCTTCAAGGGGTTCAAAATTCATTTGAACAGTCCCATTAAAAACTCTGTTTATTTTTATATGTAAGGACTGAATCTAAAACATATATATGATAATAACTACCAACACATTGCCAAATTTTAAAAAGCACACTTCAGGAACCAAAGGTTCCCTTGGGCTTTTCCAGGTTTTGAATTGTCAAACTTGTTTTCATCAAAGGCCTGGTGAAGTACTAAACATCCATAACTGTGGCCAAAGGTGGCTATTACTACCTGAGAAAACCCTGGACTGAAATTCAGCCACTCCTCTGAAGGATCACATGGGGAAGTGTCACAGATGCAGGTATGTGGGTGTTTTACATCTTTTGCTTGTCTCAGGAGCATGCATTAAGTGAGAAGTGCAACTTCAGTGTTCTTCTTGCAGGTGACACTGCTCCACGACAGCAGGAGAGAAGTTATGCGCAGTCAGGTTTGCTTCCTACCTCTCCTTCCAAGCATTGTAATGCAACAAAAACATGTGGCCATGACAGATACATCCAATAAACCAAATAACTTTTGATTTCAGAGGCTTGAAACCAGTTTCTCTAAAGCAAAAATGTTATTGTTTCACTATATCTGCAGTGCATAAAGCAAAAGATTAAAACAGCAACAGGCTTCATACTCAACCTGTACCCCAGTCTCTCCTGGACAGTTTCCCTAACCTTCATCCACCTGGTTACTTGCTTCGGTGCCTTTGTGAATCTGGCTGCAAACTGCTGCAGCCTTTCACTTATTCCCAGCATCTGTCAGCATGTTTTAAACCCACTCACTCTCCCTTCTGCCTACCCCAGCATCTGTAATGTTTTAAAATTTGGGTTTGATCCTAAACTCAGGGATGATGATGCTGCGGGCCACTAGCTTTTTTGGACACAGGTTATTCTTCTTTTAGTCCCCACTGTACTCCAGTGCCACTTAAGGATAAATAACAGCTCACCTTTGTTCTTTGAAGGACCTGGTGTTTGCAGTGGTTTTGTTTCCTGTTGTTTTTGCACTAACAGCTTCCTCTGATTTAGCTCTGTGCATTCAAGTAGGATAATAGCAAGAGAGAGTCTGAAGTCTGCATATTTATAGGAAATAAAAGCAGATACCTTCTTCATTCTGCAGAATATATAATAAAGCAAATAACTAATAAATGCCTAATGGCTTCTTGAGTTTCCAGCCTTTGCCATGGCTTACTCAGATTTTTATCCAAGTAGGAAGAAAACACTGAATAGAGATTTATTTTGAAAAGAGATTTCATTCACTTTGTATGGATCTCTGTTTTTCTGAAGTGTTCATGTTCTTCAGAAAGCACATTTTCTATATCACTCACTAAGCAAATAAAATAAAGACTCTTGACCCACACTGTTCTTCAGATGTGAAAAGGAAATGAAATCACACCTCCTCAGTTTTTTGTAATTCAAATTCTTCCCCTGTGGGCAGAGCTTAGGGAGAAAAGGACCTACATACTCTGCTCTCCTACTGATGTTACACATAAATGAAAGAAGCTCTTTCATTAAAAGCCCACCCAGCATCCACAGAACTGTGTACCTTGCTTTCTGTTTAGAAGTTTTGTTGGTATTTTTTTCAGTGGCTAAATCTCATATTTTCTCAACAATCCTACTAAGTAGAAGCTAGGAAATAACATACTAAAATAAGAAAAAAAAATCATTTACTGATTTTTATTCTCTAGCAAGGAGGCGATCATTGCTCTGATTATGGCAACTGCTCTTATGAATAAACAAATAATAGAGTTGTCAATAAAAAGACCAGATGAAAATGTGCTAACAGCCTAACTGAGAAACAGTATTCAAGTAGGAAACAGCCTTGTCATCAATTGTAACGGAAACAAGTCCAAGCTTGGTAAATTACTCTTGTGCCTTTCTTGTAAGCTGCATCCGCAACTTCCCTCATGACTGATCTAATGTGACACTCTTATGAAATGATATAAACTTTAAAACAAAGACAAAACCTTAGAGTACTGGTAGGATTTTCTGTCCTAGTTGTCAGATCTTGGATGCTGAGAGAGGTTGTAGAAAGGTCATATGTATACATAAAAATCTACATATTGCTTTTTTCTGTTCATATGTGAAATAAGATATTGAAGGATGAGCTTTCTTGAGATAGACAGTTTCTAATTAGATTGCATAGAAATATATGCAACAAATCATAGCAACTAAAATAATCAGTAAGCAGACAGCTGAACAAGGCATACATCCTGGAAGAAGTAAGGATTATAAGTAATCAAACACAAGCCAAGGTTTTTAAAGTTAACCAAGATGCTCTGACAAAGCATTTTGTGATGTTCTGTCACCCAAAGGTGAACTGGACATCTACCCCAGGAAAGTGCTGATAAGGACACTTCTGTAGTTATATTTATTGTCTAGGTCTCAGACCTATTATTTTATGATACACTTTGCCTTGGCACATGGTCTCTAGTCTGCTCTTTCTTCAGGTTTACAGTATTATACTTAAACTCCTAGCAGATAATCATAGAATCATAGAATTATTTTGGTTGGAAGAGACCATCCAGTCCAACCATTAACCCAACATTGCCAGGTCACCACTAAACCACATCCCTAAGTACCACATCTACGCATCTTTTAAATGCCTCCAGGGATGGGGAATCCACCAATACCCTGGTGTTGTGCTGGTTCAGCCATCATCATTTTATGCTGCCATCAGTTGCCTGATCACACATGCCAACGCTGAACTCACCAACGTTCCCTCAGAAGTCTTCTTTCAGACAGTTCTGCCATAGGTTCTTGTGGGCCCAGCTCCTCCGCTGCCCACTGTCATCCCAGTATTACCTGCTGGACATAATGAACAGAGATGGCTCCCCCAGTGGCTCCTCACATTGAAGGACACCACTGAGCAAGCTCAGCAAGAAACAAGCAGCCCCAACAGAAGCTATACCTAACAGGAAACTCTTCCAACTGATTGGGTCCTGGTTAATATAGCCTTGGTCTCGCCCACCACTCCAACCATGACCACCTGGGTGAGGGTGGGGCCCACAACTCAGGCCCCAGCATTTCACCTGGGTAGCCTGTTCCAATGTTTGACAACCCTTTTGGGAAATAAATTTTTCCTAGTATCCAATGTAAACTTCCCCTGGTGCAACTTGAGGCCATCTCCTCTTATCCTATTTATTGTTACTTGGGGGATCCCTATCTGGTTCCAACCTCCTTTCAAGTATTTGTAGAGAGTGATAAGGTCTCCCCTCAGCCTCCTTTTCTCCAAGCTAAACAACCCCAGTTCCCTCAAACACTTGTCATAAGACTTGTGCTCTAGACCCTTCACCAGGTTCACTGTTGTTCTTTGGATACACTCCAGCACCTCAGTGTCCTTCTTGTAGTGAGGGACCCAAAACTGAACACAGTATTCAAGGTGCAGCCTCACTAGTGCTGAGAACAGGGGGATGATCACTTCCCTAGCCCTGCTGGCCACAATATTTCTGATACAAGCCAGGATGCAGTTGGCCATATTGGCCACCTGGGCACACTGCTGGCTCAGATTCAGCCAGCTGTCAACTAGAACCCCCAGGTCCTTTCCTGCCAGGCAGCTTTCTAGCCACTCTTCCCCAAGCCTGTACCATTTCATGGGGTTGTTGTGACCCAAGTGCAGGACTTGATACTTGGTCTTGTTGAACGTTATACCATTGGCCTCAACTCGTCCATGCAGCCTTTCCAGATCCCTCCAAAGAGCCTTTCTACCCTCAAAAATATCAACACTCCCATCTAACTTGGTGTTGTCTGCAAATTTACTGAGGGTGCACTTGATCCCCTAATCTAGATCATTCATAAAGATATTAAAGAGAACAGGCCCCAATACTGAGCTCTGGGGAACACCGCTTGTGACTGGCCGCCAACTGGATTTAACTCCATTCAACACCACTCTTTTGGCTCAGCCATCTAGCCAATGTGTGATCCCATGAAGCATATGCCCATCAAAGCAGTTTTCTAATTTTCTCCCTGTATAGCCTCACGAAATCTTTGTAGA
Organism: Coracias cyanogaster; assembly: GCA_033124195.1. Lineage (NCBI taxonomy): Eukaryota > Metazoa > Chordata > Aves > Coraciiformes > Coraciidae > Coracias > Coracias cyanogaster. Next base: position 65,612 of record JAVSBS010008552.1, read on the forward strand.
CTTCCTGACTTGCCTGCCTCTCCTTCTCTAGGCCTTAGAGTTTCCTTTTCCTCCTGAGTTCCAGCCAAAGCTCTCTATTCAGGCAGGTCAATCTTCTTCCCTGTCAGTTCATCTTACAGCACACTGAGACAGCTTATTCCTGCGCCTTCAAGATTTCCCTCTTGAGGAATGTCTAGCCTTCCTGGATTCCTTAGCCTTTCAGGACTGCCTCCCAAGGGACTTTGTCAACTAGTCTCCTGATCAGGTCTAAGTCTGCCCTCCTGAAGTCCAAGGTGGCAGTTCTACTGACCTCTCTCCTTATTTGCCCAAGAATTGAAAACACTATCACAATGACTAGGTGGCCTCCAATGTTCACATCACCCACAAATCCTTCTCTGTTCATGAACAACAGGTCTAGCAGGGAGACTTTCCTAGTTAACTCACTCAGCAGCCATGTCAGGAAGTTATCTTCCACACATTCCAGGAACCTCCAGGACTGTTTCCTCTCTGGTGTATTGTATTTCCAGCAGACATCTTGTAAGTTGAAGTCCCCCATGAGAACAAGTGGTAGTGGTGAGACTTCTCCTAGCTGCTTATAGAATATTTTGTCTGCTTCTTGATCCTGGTTAGGTGGTCTGAAACAGACTCCCACCATGATTTCTGCCTTATTGGCCTTTCCCCTGATTCTTATGCATAGACGCTCAACCCTATCATCACCATCATTATGCTCAAGACAATCAAAGCACCCTTTAACAGACAGGGCTACCCCACTGCCTCTCCTTTCCAACCTATCCCTTCTGAAGTGTTTATAGCCATCCAATGCAGCACTCCAGTTGTGCAAATCATCCCACCATGTCTCTGTGATGGCAACTGTATTCGTTTTCCTGCTGTACAATGGCTTCCAGCACCTCTTATTTTGCCCACGCTGTGTGCATTGCTGTAGATGCAACAGGCTAATGATCCCATCATCTTTTAGGGGGAGAAGGCTTAGTTCCTACCATAAGACCATTCCCTGGTGCTTCCATGATTTCTAGCCAATCAATCTCCCTTCTGTCTTTGCTATCGCATGGCACTCTGTCCCCTGCCTCCACTGAGATGACAGGCCAAAGGACCTCATTAGCACGTGTGCCACAAACATTGATGTGCCCCCCCCAGGCTTATCTCCAGCAGGCATGGCTTTATCCTTTTCCCCTTTCAAATCTAGTTTAAAGCTCTTTTGATGATCCCTGCCATCTCCCATGCATCCCCCTTTGAGACCAGCACTTTGTCACCAGCAGGCCTGGTGTTGTATAAATGGATCCATGATCAAAAAACCCAAAGTCCTGGTGGTGGCACCAGTGTCAGAGGCGGGTATTGATCTGATGGGTCTTCCTGTTTCCTCCCTCATTGTTCCCTGCAACTGGAGGGATAGAGGAGAACACTACCTGTGCTCCTGATCCCTTGACCAGTCCTCCCAAGGCCCTAAAGTCTCTCTTGATTGCCTTTGGATTTCTTGTTACGAGTTCATTGCTGCCTACCTGAAGAGTCAATAACGGATAATAATCTGAGAGCCATACCAGTGTAGGAAGTTTTCTGTCTGCTTCAGAAGGGAGTCACCCATGGCAATGACCCATGTTTTTAACTTTGTAGAAGTAGTTTTAATGCGGGCCATAGGCTGACTTAACCTCAGTGACACTTCTAAGATAGATAAATCATCACCCTTGTTATTGTTAGGTTCCACTTGCAAGGCCTATACCTGTTATGCAAGGACACCTGGGAAAGTGGGGTTGTTGCAGAGGGGATGTGCCTGCTGTGCTGGGCAAGAACTTGTCACCATTGCCTCCTCTCCTTCTGGTCAGTATGGTCAGTCAGATGGAGACAGGAAAGGGCATTCTCTGGGTTATGTATCTTGCCTGATTGTTGGGCCTATCTCAGGGAAGGCAGGATGTGGATTCTGGGGTCAATCTCCTTCTCATACTCCCTGATACTTCTCACCCTGCTCACCTCCTCTACCTGTGCAGTCCTCCCACAGGTGTGCTCACTGCTGCCCTCTTGTACCCATGCCTCTAACCCCTGTAAGAGCCAGGCACAACCTGCAGCCTGACAGGGTGGATTCATGTTCCCACTAGAGCTTCATCTGGGAAGCTGCATCTGTCATGGTAGGTGCAGACCTTAGAGAGGCCATGGCTTTCTGTGGGGTGGAAACCATTCCTCCCTGGTCAGGGCTGGCAGAGCTTTCAGCACCCATCTGATACATCCTTCCTGAGCGCCTTGCCATACCGCACTCTGTTTTCCTTCTCTGGTCACAGTGCTCTCCAAGGGCTTCTTTCATAGGCATGGTCACTGTAGCCTTGGCAACTTCCCCACCTCATCAGCCTCTCCAGAGAGAGCTACCATCTCCTGCTGGGTCCCTCTGCTCCCCTGGCATATCTCTACAGAAGGAAAGATGGGAAAACCCATTTACACAGAGATTTACTGCTCCTCTGTGGGCCAGGCCAGTCTGGAGCAGCTTCCCTCAGCAACTGGCTGAGAGACATCAGTTGCCACAGGAGCAAAAAAACAATTCTAAAGACCAGTCTTAATAACTGTAGTTATACATTGTTGTAACTTGAGACATTTCAGGGGAGTTCCTTCTAATTTCTCTGAGTGTAAATATGGATTCAAACTAATCAAATTCATTCAGCAATAGAATTCAGTGCATCTGAAGTGAGTGAAGCTATATGAATTTTATGCCAGATGAGTGTCTGACTTACTTTTTGTCTACAGAAAACAAACAACATTTGTAGCTTCCTACTTTAAAATGTTTCCTTAAAGTTTTCTCATAAAAACAAATGTTTTTGAGGTTTAAACTGTTTTGGTTATCAGAAAAGATAGAGAAACTGAATCTTCTATTGATGGATTAAAATAGACAAGCAAAGTGAAGCTCTGTATATAGTAAAGCTTCCTAGAAACAACTTCACTTCGGGGCATAGCTGAAGTTTTGCTCTCTGCTTAGAAAAATGCAAAATCTATGAATACAAAGGAATCAAAATCAAGATAGTCAAGACTTAGCTATATTAAAACGTAGAAAAATGTAGCTTGATGGAATAGTTCAGGACTTTCTGCTTCATGTGGTGATAACACACTGTTCTCCAGGCAAGTTCCGAACTGGTAGCCTTGACAGATTTCTCTCTGAGGCTTAGGTGATGAGATATACAATCTGTGAACTATGTGGCATGGGAAGCTACAACTTCCCTTATACTTCTGTGTACCCATAGCGCCTACTTCCTCCATATCACCTCTCTTTCTCAACTGTGTCAAGCCCTACCTGGTAAGATGACAAGGAAGTTAGTAAGAAAGGGAAAACCTGCCATAAAATTTTTCAGAAAGAGCTTATGAAATTCAGAACTAGTTGTGGAAAGAAGTACTAAATTTTGGATAGATAGACTAATGATTGCTTTTGTGATGTGTTGGTAATTTGGTGAGTGGTATCTTCTGTCCCAGAGTGCACTTTTGGTCTCTCCATCTCTTAGAAATGAAAACAAGCAGAAGGAAAAGGCAGCTTATTTGGGAAGGGCTTCTTAAAAGGAAAGAAATAACTTTTAAAACTTTGTCCTTTTTACCTTGGGAAAACAGAAAATCCCACAAACCGACCTCTAGATTTGAAGGTACTTAATTTCTTATTACGTTATACTACCCATTTTGTTAATTAATTTGCTATCTCTGATGGGCATAGAGGATATGAACTCAGAAAAGTTGCTGAAAAATAATTGCTTGCAAATATGTTGTCTGTATTGAATAGCATAGATATCACAGCTGCTTCCCTCACTCTCTTTTTGTGCGGTTTCACAATGAGCTGACTAAAGGACATGAGGTGAAGGGAGGATATAATTGCAACTTATTTTGGGGAAACACAGGGACTACAATTTATTATGAAATATAAGCCAGTAAGGGAAACTGGCTGCTGGTGAAGATTGATCACCCAAGCTCTAACTCTACCTTCTACCTCACTAAGTGACTCAACAGCTACAAACACTAAGTGCGAGTTGACCTCTTATAGTAAATCCCTTTAAAAATAGTAAGATTTATATCTTAAAATTAAAGCATTAGTTTCTTAGTTTTACTATCCATCCAGTTTTATACAGGAGGAAGTAAATTGTTTGGATTAAGATCAGTATCTTCAAACAGTGTGCTAAAACTCTGTTAGCATCCAGTTGGTAACAGACACTGATAAGCACTGTCCCTATTTTCTACTTTCTACAGTTAGATGAAAAGAGTCTGCTATGAGACAGAAAAGCTGGAAGACTGAGACCCAAGGCTAACAAGATCCACAGGTTCATAGAAGTTGCAATTTTCTTTCTCATGAAGCTCTAGATCAACAATTCCCAACATACTTTGCTCAGGTGCCTTAGAGAGAATGGGGACAGTAGCAGCCCCTCTGAGCTCTGTGCACAGCTGCCTGTGTGGACAGGGCAGGTGTGTCTCCTGGCTGCTTTTCTCACAGCATAGCTTGCTGAGGTAGATTTTATTGCACCGGGCTCAGAATTGCTGCACAGTGAAGCAGTTTCCAGGACCAAGTTTATTCTTTCTTCCCAAGATCTTCATTCCTCTGGAACCCTTTAGACACATTACTGTCTCCACTTACCAGTATTTGCAATTAAATATACGGTAATTTCCCAGGACACTTGGAAGCCACTTTTTGCTTTTTCTTCAAACAATTAGTGATACCTTATACATGTGTATGCTGTTTTATAGATGACTGTGCAAATAAAAGAATGAATTAGATTTGCTAGTCTCTAGATCCTTGTTGTTATCTCAAATACTACAGAAGTGAACAATTTCATTATTCACTCTTCCTTCCTTTTTTGAGCCAAATTGAAACAATTCCTTAGCACAGTTGCTCCAGCTCAGGGGATTTAAATGTACTAGGGGGAGAGGAGAGCTGGGACTCACTTGTATTCACCCTGTTCTATACCTGGGCCTGTTAATCCCAGAGCAGCAGAAATCAACTTAGGTGACCCAAGCCATAGTTGGTCTATGGGTAGGACTGACTCTGTCCACCCTGGACCTGGACACATTTCCTCTGTTTTTTTCTCAATCAAGATAGCCCTTCTTCCCTACAGAGAAGGTAAGAGATAAAATAGAAGATTTTAAATCCTCCATTTCAAAGATGAAGGAGTAATTGCTGGGAAAGCATCAGATGTGTCTTGGGGAAGGGGTTAGAAGGACAGGAGGGTGGGCTTGGCTGCGCTGATCTGTGACACTTTTTTTTGTCATATGAAATGCTCTCACATTTGTTACAGATTTTTAGGTAAATCCCTTCAGCTAATTATTTTTTATTTATACAGTTTCCCAATAATTACTGCACAAAGCCCTGGGGTAAAAATTTCTAGGTCACCAGTTCAGGACCTAAACATGTGTTTTCCTAGCACAGTGGAACTTAAATATATGTGTAGGGAATTCCCCTAGTTGAAGATGTAGATATGTCTTTAAATGCTTTTGGGAATCAGAGATAACGTCCATATGGCTAAGTTTATTTTTAATATGAAATAAACAAATATATATAGCTAATTCAATGTCTGGGAACTGTGATTACAGTAGTGTTTAGTGTTTTGTTGTCATTTTGAGGTTATCTAAACAGACAGTTAACAGGTTGTCCCCAAAACCTTAGTGAATTTCTCAACATTAAGTTTTCTTCTGATAACTGTTTACGGTTTTAGAGGAAGATTTTCTTCCTGCAAGATATAAAAATGTATCTCAGCTGTAAAAGTATGCTTGATAGTTTAGCCTCTCTCTAAAGAAAATTTAGATCTTCATGGTGAATTCTTCATGAATACAACAGAGCATTTTTGCATTAATTTCCACTTACCTATTCTCCCTGCTCATACTGGCTCAACAGCATTTAGTCTTAGAAAAAAAAAGTTCCTACAGCTAAAATTGACAAAGACGTCAAGCTCTATCATACAACATAAATGTATTCAATTCTTTTTTACCTTACATTAACATTTGCAGTATGCAGTAAATATACAGTAGTATTACTAGGGTAGTTTTCAAATTCATTCTCTTACAGAGGATGCAAGGCAAGTGTCACACCAGCTTGACACAAGGAAAGAGTTGCAAGAATGAGCCTGGATTAAAGACCAAGTTTGAAAAGGGATGATCTTTGCAAGGGTTTCATCTTCTTTTGATGCTGGTAGGCTGACATCGGTAGGTTGAGCATGTGTTGATCAAAAAATCCTTGTCAGCCAATTTTTCTGCTGATCGTAATATGTACATGTAATCTTTCTGCCACGTGTCATCAGCAGCAAAGGCCATAGTTAATTAGTGGGAGTTCACTCCTAAAGGCTGAGAAACATTGCCATCCTCCTTGCATGCTTTCAATAAAAATACCTTCTCACCTACCAGTATTGAGATACTGTACTACACTTTATAAGAGCCAGGTGGACAAAACCTGCATAGATAAACATAATAACAAGAAGCTGGAATAAGAGACATGTATGCCTCAGGAGACCATCTACTCCAGCCCCCTGCACTGAAGCAGCATCATATCTCCACAGAGATTATAACTAACACAGTGCTTTGTGGCAACTTTAGCAGAATTTACTCGTTCAGAGTGTGTGACCATTAAGTGTCTGCACATGCCTTGCTGTCTGTGGCAGAACTTCCATTAAATCCTTACAAGACATAGGCTAAAAGCCTGTGTGGAAAGGCCTTTTGTATCTTGCCAGAGACTCACCACATTTAACTCAGAAAGGTTTTAGGTTTCCAGTTGAATTAATTCAGCTTTGCCACCATGCTCCCTGTTTGTAGTAACTTTGAGGAACTGCCTAACAGTGCAGGATCCTGCCAGAAATGAGGGCAGACATCTATGAGAGCCTTGAGCAGAAAATCCCATACCAGGGCCTGGCTTCTGGCCTCAGTGAAATCATCAATCTACACAGTCTTGAATCGGTTTTTCATTTAGGTGATTCCCCAAGCATAAACAGAATATCTCTGGGGAAATAACTCTTGTACCCAAATTTGTTTTGTGATTCCTTCCCTTAGCCACCCAGAATTGGGAGCAGAGAAAGCTCTTCTCCTGATTGCCAGGTAAAGGACACATAAATACAGGCATGGTGAAGCCACTTTGCAGCATCTCTGTATACAGCAAATATCTGGGTTTTATGCTGGTGACAGGCAGGATATTCAGCAAGTGTTTATTTATTATTTTGCTCAAAAATAAGAAATCTCTAGGCCTATTCAAGAGCTTTTAAAGCATGAAGAGACTCCTGCACACAGAAGCATTGTGGAGAAATTAAAGCTAAATATAGGTAAAGAGAGTTTGAAAAATTTCAACTAAGTTCATTTCTTGTATACATAATAAAAGTTAGCTTACTCGGTTTCTTCTTCTGTCATCACTCACTGCTTTCCAACCCAGTTCTCAAGTTTCACTTGATCATTTGTTTGAAGTCTGTTTCCAAAAATGTAGTATTTTACAAGATGGATGTAATAGTAGAACATTGGGCTCTGTGAAATGGGCTCTCAGCAAGTTACTGCTCTGAAACACTAAAGACAAAAGTATCAATAAAACATACATACTTAGACAGTAGAATTATTTAGAAATTAAATTAATGGAATTAGCAACTGAAAGGGATAAAAACCCCAATATCACAGCCTATTCAATTTTTTTTTGGTCAAGAGTTCAAACTTTCATTGTCACACTGCAAATTTATATCATAAAAAGGGAGTTTTCTTGAAAAGCAACAGCTTTCTAATTTCAAATATTTGTAGGCTTTAAATTATCAGCGTTTCAGCAAACCTACCTCCCCACAAATTTTGAAGAAAACAGAAGAAGGAGGAAAAAAAAGAATCATTTCAATTCTTATAAATGAGAAAAAAATGCCTAGGATTCCAGTAGGTTCAAGAATATATCCTAAGTAGTGGCAGCACAATATACAACAGTGCACTTATGCAGCACATGTCCACAATGCCTCCCTGCAGAGCACGGAGAAATTGTAGACATTGATGCTAATAGGTGGGGGTGTCTGTGTTTACATGAGGCTACACTTGCCACACCTGTTATACAGGTGCTTCAACTGCCCACCTCCTCCTACCCTGAAAAGCACACTGCCTCCAGTTCACTTCCCTCAGTGCAGCTTTGCCATGATTAGGTCCAGTACTCCACTGGAGAAGTAAAGCATACAACTTTATGTCTATGACAGTTCAGATTAGGGTGAATATGCAACTTTGAGTGAAAACTACATACGGCAATTGCAGGCAAAAGAGGAGAAAAAATAAAAAAGCTTCTTACTCTTTAGAAAAATCCAACTCTTCCCAGAGTTGACAAGCATCCATTTATGTTACTATTGCAATACCTCTTTTAACTTGCTGCTTCAAAAAATATCTTAACACTATATATAGGAAATTGGCATACAACTGATCCACAAAAAGTTCTCTTCTCCAACTTCACTGCAGTATTTTTCCTCACACATCTCTCTCAGCAGAGATACTCTCTTTTCTAAATATCTGAGTTCACTGACTGTAATTTAAATATCTCCAGTCCTCATTAATTTGCAGTTAGGAAATTAGGCCAGATCTGTATTCCTGCTAATGTAAAAAGATTGCCTTTAGGAAAATCAAAAGAATTTTAATGACATCTCTTTACGTAAATAAAACAGTCATGCAGTTCTTTTTTCCTGTTCTATTTTCATTGTACTGGTTAAGGAGTGAGAATATACCCTTATAATCGAGCATGATTTATATAATATGCTAATTCATAAGTGGTGGCTCATCATCAGCAATGTGAACTTTGAGAACTCTGCAAAGAGTGCAATGAGGACAGGTTTTTCTTGTGGGCTTCTAGTGAACTTCACAAAGAACTGTGCATTGACTGTAATGGGAATTAGGGCACATATAGACATCATCTTGTAGAAACTTTGACTGATGTGTCTTAATTCTAAGGTTTTCCAACCCTTTTTGATGTTCTAAAGTCTGGCATCCTGGCTCCTTCTGCTTCATTTTCTTTATCTATGAAGGAAGACAGCAAGGATTACCGAAAAACAGTGTTGTAGTTTAGTTCGATTAATATTTGAACTTCTCTCTGTGGCAAGTAATTTGGTAAAACTCATGTTCTCCTCTGCAAAAAACACTCTTCATTGTAGGAATTCCCCTCAGTCTCCTATCCTGAAAATTAGTGTCTCATCTGATAAGGAAAGGATGAATTCTCCTTTCTGAGAATTAAGTATACTGCCTTCCCCACACTGTACGCAGCTCTTTACATGAAGATTTTCAACTTGGCCAACATTGTTTTCTAAGCATCTTTTAAGTATCTTTACTACTATAATGGGAATTATTTTTTTATGTACTGACATACAATATTACTTCATACTTCAACTTTCCCTTCTCAGTTTTGTTTAAAATGCTTTTTAGGTCTGTTTAACTGCAATCATAATAATGAGAACCTTTTCATCTTTACAAACATTAGGCTTCCCTAGTTGCTTATCAATAGCAAGAATAGGAGGGAAAATTTATGGTTGTATGAGTTATCCAAGAAAGAAATATGCCCAAGGACTTATGATCAGGATAGAAAAACATCATAATGCCACGTCGTCTGTGTTTGTATCTTGCTAGAAAATTAATATACCACAGTTGAGGTAATTACAGCATCTGTGTGTGATCTAGCAAGAAAAAGTGATTATAAAAAGCTGCTGTCTGGAAAATTCCCATCTTCTTATTCCTCTTCCAATTTGATTCCTAGTAGAAAGCTAAATAATTTACACGACTGAAAATTACTTTCTTTTAGCTTTCTTTTCTGTAAAGTACCATGTCAAATGAGATGATTGGTACTCATCTGTCCAGATTAATCAAATTGTGGTGATCTCCAGGATGCTAAGATGTCATTTACTAGTTGGTTCCAGCTATCAAGAGATTCATCACTGCAAATTATGCACTTGCAAACAAAACAAGATGCAAACTACTAATGATTTAAGATAACTGTTCCTAAGCAGATGTTTGAAAAACTAAGAGTTTCATTCCTCACCCATTCATAATGATGTCCACGGTTTTCATAGTGTCATAGCAAGACTGACACTTTGGCATGCTGTAATATGCTTGTTTAACATGTACTTTTTCTGGCCATGGAGTAGGAGTTTGACTTTGTTGGTGTAGAATAAACAGGTAACAAACATGATGCTTTAGCAGACTCTAAAAGCTTATGCTGGTCACAAAGGCCGCTCTCTTCTTGTTGAAGCCAGGCGAGAGAGAATTCAGCACTGTGACATTAAAAAGATGAGATAAACTCTACTTTGTACGAGTATTAGTAAGAGTATCTAAAGGTTGCTGGAGGCCTACAATTCAAATTTTGAGAGTATATTTATTCTCCTATCTTGCTCGTATTTACTATTTGCTCTGAAGCTCTTAGCAGTTCAAATGCTTCCCAGAGTGGACAATACAGGCAGTCACTTTAAACTGAGCAGAGAAAATCTGAAATTCTCCTTTGACAGTGAGCATTAGCATTCTCCTTCCCAAGCGTAATGAGAAAAAAAGTGCTGTACATGCATATAAACCATTTTGATATTCACTCTGTCAGCTTAACTTTTGTCCCTCACGCTCAGCTTTATATTCCAAGCTGACATTGTGAAGATATTTGTTTATAAAAATTTATTTCCGATGTTGTTGAATTACAGTTTCTCTTTGATGATTAATTGGCAAATCCTCTTCAACCATGTAGCTCATGCACATGGACATATACAGACAAGTGTGTGATAATAAACTTTTAAAATCTATTCCCACCTAAATGAAAAGAAAATGTTGCAAATATCCCCCCTATAGTTGTAAGCAAACAGGTGGGAAAGAGTTGCATTATAACAGCAGAAAAAGACATCTCAGCTTTAGCATATAGTATTCACTATGCTTGTCACCGCAGAGATCTCAAAGGGAGTAAAGCAACAGGCAAGTATATCTTAATATAGAAAATGCAAATGTTTAGGAATTATAAAGTTCTGCTTACCATATTATGAAAAGCATCCTCCCCCCTGCTAGATCTGTACTGCATTCAATGCTCTTGGGGAATGTCAGGCAATTTGTAAATCCCAAATGGTGTTAGGCATGAGGTAGGTGCTGCAGTGCTCTATTTCAGCAAGATAGCAGTGCTTCTAGGCAGGAAGAACAGCATACTTTTCAGCATTTACACATATTTATAAGTTAAAACTTAGGCACTACAGCATACCCAAGTGTGCTAGGCAGAAGCTTGAAGTTATATTAATTCTGTTAACGTGGACTATTGTTCTTAACAGCCCTATATATCCTGATATTTGCTTAAACCGCTGTCATTTCTCTCTTTAAAACTGACATGCTAGGTAACACAAGCAACATGTTTCAGGAAGAGATTGTTAACACAAAATTTCATTTGATGCTTAAGCCAAAGAAATCTGACAACTGCAGCAAAGGCAGACAATTCCCCCCACACCTTCCACCCCTTTAATAGAACTAATAACCTGAAGTCCCTTATCCTCAAAGAAGTCAGCCACATACTCATCCTCCAAACAGTTTTTCAGACTACATGGCTGACCTAGTGAGGGTGCAGTGGTCAGAAAGCAAGGCAGACACACAAAGCAATGTGTTTAAAAGCCTTTATAGACAAAGCAGACTCAATGAGATGGTGACTGTGCATTCTAAATAATACACGGCTGTCTGTGCTGCACATACACACATGTATGCTGAGAGGCATTATCAGTCAGACTTCATCAACAGCTGAAGTACTTATCCACTTCAATTGCTGAAGCTCTTGTACTTCAATTTAGCCTGGTTATATGAGGTGACCATTCACCAGAAAAGGAATTTCAAATTGAACCAAAAAATACTAATGTAGCTTTGTAAAACACTGTAAGACTGACAATATTATAAGTTACATGATCTATCCTAGAGGCTAGGAAGAGTTTTCTACCTTGAGCACAGCTTCTTCACTTTCATATAAGACCTCCAAGGCTAAAAGCAGAGGAAAAAGGCTTAATTTAAAGAAAAACTTTCTTTCCTGTCTCCAAATGTGCAATTCAGAACGAAAAAAAAAAATCCAGAGAGCTTCTTCAGTGGTTGGACATCTAAGTCAAACTGAGTATATGGGAAAAAAATAGAATTTGCCTGAGGCAACTCAAGGTGCTAAGCCATGAAGCAAACATTATAAGCTTATGACATTGAGTCAGCTCATTGGAAAGCATTGTGTGAGCAAAGTTGCGTACTGAATTGTAAAATGATATGTGCACTCACTGTTACTATTCATTGCGCAAAATTATGTGTGTTTTGGCCCAATAACTTTTGCCATCCAACAGAAAACTTCTAAAGTGTTTCTTATGCAAGTGTGGGAACATGAAATAAGAAAAATATTAAAATCTAAGCAGTATATTTTTTAGAGCAAAGTTTTATAGGTATTTCAAGACAGAATGTGGTACCTACAATGTGCAAAACTTACAAGTTATTTTATTATAAATCTTGATGTGAATGAAAAGAAATAGCCACATGATGGCAGCAGAATACATGACACAGGAGAAGGGCCTAGTGTCCTTTATCATGACCAAATAGAAGAATCTGAGGGAAAGACAGGGTGTTACCTTCAACCATTGTTTTTAAGGAGTGCTCTCTACTTGCCTAGTTTGAAACATGAGCAGTACCAAGAGGAAAGTTGCAACCGTGAAGTTAAGAAACTAAATTGTTTGATGTAGTAGTTAATTGAGGATGTAGTTGTAGTTCATCAAGGACCAATAGATGTGCAAAGAGTGCTTGCAAGCAAGAAACAGCATCTCCTAAACACTGTGGTACACATCTGGTCATAAAGGAGTATGCTAAGGAAATAAATGCTGTCCAATTGTGAAAGACATCTGAGCCACACCTTAGTGTTCCCAAATCCTTATTGGGCCACCAAATAACAATTTCACATTATATGCTGTTGCATAACTAGAGTTACATGGGTTGCACAAAGACTGATAAAAAAGGACACTGAAAAAGATGGAATTTTCAATTAAGGGACAGGATAGACTCTCAGATTTCTAGTCTTTTCAGGATGAACATGCGGGAACAAACATCTCAAATGTTATCATATATATATACATCTTATTCTATTAGTGTTTGTTGTTATATACTTTCTTGTTCTTTCTGTCTATGCTCAGTAGCCCTAACTTGTCCAGCTCCCACTATCTTGTTTCTTCCCGACCCTTAGACAACACGTTTAATTGCTTCAGTCTTCTACTTCTGCAAAACTATCCTTCTAGTGGCAAGGAACCTCAGTTGTATCATTCATACATGTTATCCTTGTAGCAGGAAATATCAGTCTACCAAAGAGACATTTGGATTTTACCAAACCGTTTTGCTAGACTAGGGTAGGTTCACTGAGGTATGGGGTATCTGAAGTGCTTTCTCTCCTTGTCAGTCTTCTCAGGCTATGCCCTTTTCATTACCCTCACCTCTAGCTCACCTGTTCTTCCTGGGAGGCCAGGAGATTTTCCCCAGTAACTTCAGCCGTTGGTGGAGGCTGCCACACAAGGTGGAACTGGGGCTTTTTTTTCTTCCTCCTTCATATCTCCAAGATCTGAGAAACTGTGGCATCTAATAATCTTATCTGATATCACCTGCCACTGTAAATCACAGCACCACTTCATTTTATTCACCAGTTTCTCTTGCAGCTGCCTTGAGGTGCTGCACAAGTGCTACATTGCTAATTACCATGAATTCACAAGGCAGCCTTGTGACACAGCAATTCCAAACAATCAGAATGAGAGAATTTTTTACACGATGTGCAAGCAAGGTGTCAAACTCTTTCCCATTGGATGCTTTGGAGGCTAAAAGCTTACATGGCTTAAATACACAACTGGAATAATGTTGGAATAAACATGGAATAAAGAACTATCAAGACTGAAATGCAAAGGCATCACCTGAGCTGCAGATCACTGGAGAGAAGGATACAATCTGTAATCACTCTATGGTTACATTGATCTTATAATTTATGAAGTTCTTATTAGCTAGTGTCAGAGAAAGCATATCAGACTACATGGACCTTTAGTCTAACTCTGTACAAACATTCTTATTTTCTTAGAGTCACATAAAATACTTGGGATTTTTTTCCTTGGAAATCCAACTTTTGAAACATCTATGTTTGCTTTTCTTTTAACTGTAAGTTATGGTGATTGAAAAAAAAAATCTTTAAAAGGACTCAGAAACCTAGAGGTCACAAAATGTGTGAATTTGGTGTCTTTTGTCTCCCAATTTTTTGGTAAAGCTCATAATCAGCACCAATGTTTTGTAATGAGAATCACTGGTAAAGGACAATGGCTTAAGTGAGCAACTAGGAAGAAATAATTTAAAGCAGTCTTTGTTAGTTAATAATACTTTTTGTGTTTAAAAAATACTTGAATCAACAAACCAACTTAAGTCTCTCTTATTTGAAAACAGAATGGTAAAAGGCATAAATAGGAATACACAGCTTTCTCTCATACACAGCTTCCTTTCTTGTACAGGCTCATATGATTTAAAGATCTCACTTAGCTCACCAGCTGTGAACATATTCCTCCCTATCAAAATGTGTTCTAAGGATTATCTTCAGAGAAAGGATTTCAGGCAAAGAAAGTAGCGTGTGTTTGGGAAGCAGGAGCTAGGGGTTAAAGAATCAGATATGGAAATCTAAAAAGGAATTGTTGACAGAATTCTTTATGTATAGAATATATCTGACAAGGGTGCTGTGGGTTGAGGCAGCTCAGTCCTATGCAGCCACTCATTCCCACCTAATGGGATGGGGGAAAAAATTGAAAGGGTGAAAGTGAGGAAACAGTATAATAAGTAAAGCTAAAGCTGCATAAGTGAGCAAAGCAAAACAACAACTTCATTCACCGCTTCCCATCAGCAAGTAGGTGTTCAGCCATCTCCAGGAAAGCTGGGCTCCATCACACATAACCATCACTTACTTGGGAAGACAGACAACATAACTCCAATATCCACTTTCCCTTCCTCCTTCTTCTCCCAGTTTCTATTGTTGAGCACAACATCATATGGTATGGGATATCCCTTTGGTTATTTGGGGTCAGCTGTCCCAGCTGTGTCCCCTCCCAACCTCTTGTGCAAGTGCAGCTTGCCTGCTTGCTGATGGGACAGAGCGAGAAACAGAAAAGACCTTGGGACTATGCCAGCACTGCTCATCAATAGCTAAAACATCCTGATGTTATCAACACTGTTTTGGTAACAAATCCAGTACATAATACCATAAGAGCTACTGTGAAGAAGTTTAGTTCTATCCTAGCCAAACCCGGTACAGAGGGACACTACTGTCATTCTGAAGAGTGCTGAGTCTTTTAATTTTTTTTTCTATAGAGATAGGTTTTCAGCAGTACAATTTTCTTTTTCATGGAGTGGAGCTGAAGTAGAAATTGTTTTCTGTCTTCACCCCCATGCCCAATTAACTACATGAATGTTAACTAGCATCAGCAGTTCCAATGGAGTGAAAGCACCAAGGATTCAAATGCTTATTGGGCCTGTTAAAGTGCACTGTAAATCTCCCAAAATGTTGTATCAAATCTGGATGATATAGAGATATCTTATTGATGTAACATATCTAACCTAATGTCCAAGAACCCACCTAAGGTGAAAACACCAGGCTAACGTCTATTTTGCTATATGTAAAAAATGTTACATATATGATATAAATTTTGCTGCTTTTTAGAGCAGTCAATTAATTTCTCCATTAAAGACAAATAAATTTGGAATATCCATATATAAAAACAACACACACATAGATTTCCATTAGAAAAGTAAGTTAGTTATTAAATTCAACTCTAGGATGCTTATGAATACAGCGGATATTGTCTCAATACCTGAATATTTTCTTTTAATGAGGGACATTTTTGTTAAGAGGAAGATTATGAGTGTATCCAATACAGAAGAGTTCAGCTTGCTAATGCTTATAGTTTTCAAATGGTCTGTTCATATGTCTAAGTAGATAATTAATAAAAGATGAATAGCACAATATCAAAAGACATCTGTGTTAGCTGCAGAAATATAATGAAGGCAATTTAGTAAGTTTCAGAACAAAACCCACAAATATTTTCTCAGTTCAAAAGACCCAACTGAATCTTCAATAAGAATCTTCTTAACTCACTGCAGTGGTTTGCACATATGGTACTTTCTACCCACAAACTTCTTAAAATGCTCCTTAAGGACATGGATTGTACTGCAGGTGTATTTTTAAATGTTGTCATAAAAACAGGATAAAGAGCTCATCAGTCAGCCAGAACAGTGAACAAAAGGATCTTTAGTTCATGGAATGATCTAATCTTTAAGTGTCGTGCTTGGCAAGGGCACATAGGACTCTATCTTTGGTTGTGAAGACGTGAGTCCTTTACAAAGTCAAGGAAAAGTGACCAGTAACAGGGGTTGCCTGTGGTCATGGTGCTGCAAACCGGTAATGGGCAACTTTGACAAGGGGTCCATTCCAGTTTCTGTAAAACTCAGCAAAAGAAAAATCCTTTGCTTACTCTTATAATGGTCTGGATTAGACCTGGTGTTTGACTAGAGATCCATTGATTTGGGGTTTTTACTAAGAGCCTCTGATTTTTATCTGGCTTTTCAGCACTTGAAAAGTCTTTCAGCAGCAACATGTTTGTACAGAATAACCTACCAGACACTTTCCAACTTTTGTCTCCAAATTGGTTCAGAAAATTGAAAAGAAGAGGAAGAAGTTCAAACAAATTTAGTTTAGGTAGTAATCAGCACTCTAGGACTTTATTAATTAGCTTAAAGTATTTGTGTAAGAGTATAAGATGCTGTATGTTATAAAGAATATCTTTTGGGAATTACTGTTCATCCTGAACCATAACACAAAACCAGATAATTACACTGTGAAATTAAGAGGTAGCATATTAAAAACCGATAAAAGTGAATACTTTCTCATGATACCATTAATTGGACTGCATGACTTATTGCCAAAGGAAGCACTGAAGGAAAAAAATAATAGGAAGAGGTAAAAAGAAATGTTACATTTACACAGAGAGTAAAAATTACAGAGTTATAAATGTTATTGCCAAAAATATGTTCTGGAAAAGATATTAAAACATGCTTCAGGGCTCCATCCAATATCTTGCTAATAAATAACATGAAACTTAAAGTATTGGGTCTGATTATTCTTCCAAAATATCGTGAATAGCCCTCTGTTAAAAACTACAGATTAAAAGGAGTTCAAGTTCTACAAAGCATGACAGTTGTCAAATAACCAAATGTAAGAACTGTTTGGAAACTGGCTCATTGTTTCATAGTGACAGCTTTCCATAAGTGACATCCTGATATAGATTTATCTTCACTAGAAGGAGGGGAGAGGAGAGGGAAATATAACAATCTGTGGGAGACAGTCCAAGGTTAATCCAACTCTAGTTTTACTTATTTATACATCTGGGGGTGTGGGTCTTGGGGCTGGGTGGATGCCCTTTACAGAAATAGCTTGAGAGGCTCTGACTCACATTGTTGTTATGAGTCACAATTACACTGGCAAGGACTATTAACTAGTTAAGTCTATTAATTTTATACAAAACCAATAGAAATATGATAAAACATATTTGTAAAAATAGCATAAGCATAAAATGAGCATTTGTAATTATTTGTAATAAGCATAAG
The DNA here is from genome assembly GCA_033124195.1 of Coracias cyanogaster. Lineage (NCBI taxonomy): Eukaryota > Metazoa > Chordata > Aves > Coraciiformes > Coraciidae > Coracias > Coracias cyanogaster. Next base: position 83,171 of record JAVSBS010008552.1, read on the forward strand.
CAAATGTGTTACCCTATACAATGTAAGAGCATAAAGTGATTTTAAAAAATTGGTCTCGGGCTGTTGTTAGCAATGGCTGCAATACGACTGATTTGGAGGTATTTAAGTTTGTAAATTTCCTTCTGAGTGTGATTTTGTGCAAATCCTTCTGAAATAAAATTATTTGGTTTGGACATTTTAAAGTACTTTTTGGTTGTTGTTTTGCTTTTTTGTTTAAAAATGTAACCATTTTCTCTTACTTTCTGAATAACTCAGAGAACTAGATACAGCAGGGAGTGTGATGTAAGTTTTAGTAAGATGTAACCTGATGAATGTATTTTTATTAGCTGGAGGTGAATTTAGAAATTCTTAAAGAACATACCTCTACTCAAGAGAAAGAAAAAGTGTCTGCAGTACCAGGAAATCATTCCTGCATGATCAGAGAAAGTTGGAATCATACTCAACCCACCTGCTTTCAGTCTCGAAGACTGCTAAAATGGCACCAAAATCACCAGTTCCCTAAGCTTATAATTTACTTTCTCACAAGTTTGTATCTCAGTACCTTTAAAAATAGTGACTAGAACTTGCTGTTTAAACAAGATTTATTATAAAAATACAAATATATTATAGAAAGAAAGCTGGGACAATCTTGGATTCAGAATCACATTTTACAGACTATTAAAGTGCAAATAATGTTATTTTAATATTATTTAATGTTAACTGTTTTTTAGACTCATGGAAGTGTTATTAAAATCAGATCCTGATTGCAGTAGTCAGTTGAATACCTGATCACGAAAAAAATCAATATTAATTGTGCAGGTAGTGCTTGAAAAGCAATTAGAAAGAACCTTAGAGTAGTGATTGAGGCAATTCTGAAGTATGTGAAAAATTGATAAAGATAATAAATGTAATTTATTTTCCAATCTAACTATAAAAGTAAGAATTGCCAAACAGAATTTCGTAATTAGCCTCGCATTGTCCCTCCAGGCCAAAATACTTGAAACTGGAGGTGGGCTGAGAAGAAATCTGACTAGAAGGCCTCTGTGGCCTTAGGTCAACATGTTTGACTTTAATTTATCCATTTATTTAAAATAAAAAGTTAATCTTTCCCAATCTGAGAACAAAAAAATGTAACACAATAAAAAAATTTAAAGCATTTCTTTCTTTCAAAATAAGATCTCTTCTATCATCATCTAGGCAATTAAATTCCCAAAATTACATTCTTTACTCCATTTCTACAGTTTTGAGCCTTTTCAGATTCCATGTCTTTCACATGACTGCAGGAACATCAAAATATAAAAAGCAAAAGAAGTCCTTTCTGGTTCAAAAATTGATGCTAGCTGTTTGGAGGATTCCAATAGCTAGCTACCATGGCTGTTCAGATGGTTGGTCTAACCTCTGCAGCCTACATTAGAACATGTCATGAAACTGCATGCCATAAACACGTCACAATGAGCTAGTAGCAGATAGTCAAAATCAAACGTCTTGAGAAAGGAAGGGGTAGTAAGACAAGGGAAGTCAAAGGAAATGAGTCAGCTGAAAATTATGAGATGCAAGTATAAACATTTAAAACAGTTTCCAGAATAAAGATGGAATGTCAAATTGTTTGAATCAAATTAATAAAATTGCAGTATTCTAATGTGATAATTGGAATCTGAAATATGCAAAACCAGAACTCTATCATGAGTACATAATTTGTATTGTGACTGTATCAGGAATATCAGGGTTATCACTTGATTTGCAGAAGCTCAGATAGAAGATTTCCTGCACGAGACTGTGCTCTGACGATTTCTGGAGAAAACACATGCAGATAAAGTGCTCCATCTTCAGCGTTTCTCCTTGATATTATTTTCAGTCATCAAAAGAGTAAGTAGAAATCATATCATATCTCTAGGTTGATCAACCAGGTCAGAAGAAGGAACAAATAAATTAAAATAAATATTTGTAAATATCATGAACTACGTATGAAAATATGGCCATAAAAGTGTTTTTCTGAATTTCAGACAGAAGAGAGGTCAGGGAATGTTATAACTTGTTGGTGGAAAAGAATTTTCAAGATAATATCTTCAGCAAATTACTGGCAATAACTGAAAACTAATTACCTGGAAAACCTGGGGAAAGGGTCTGGATATTATTTGTGCAGCTTGTTAAATATATAATACAACCATATTCTGTAAGGGAGGTGATTGGTGTGAAGGAAAAAGACCAGTATGTGAAAAGAAAGCATTTCTCAGTTGAGATAACACAAGACAATGTTTATTTAGTCAAAGCCCTGATCCAACACTCAGTCAAATACAGGTCTGACCAAATACATAATTACGGTATTTCACATTCATGCAGCAGTTTCTATCATGACGTGGTTGCCTTCTGTGCCAAGAAGACTGAGTTGGTGGAGGTGGCATTGGGTGTTGTTCACTATGACTTTAGTAGGGCCTTTGACACTCGCCTGTAGTGTTCCTGTGTCCATATTGGTGAGATATGGGCTGAAGATGTGGACAGTAAAGTTGGTGGAAATTTGTCTGCACTCAAGGGCAGTCATCAGCAGTACTACTAACAGCTGTTCCCCAGCTTTTCCCCTTGTGTTTGGGATCTGTGCCCATGGATGAGAGCACAGCTTGCAATGCAGTCACCCCAGCTTTTGGCTCACTTGCCCTCTAAGAGCAGCTGACCCTCATTGCACTCTGTCACAGAAAAAGGAAACCAGTACGAAGAAAATTCAAGAGGGAGGTAAGAACAACTTACACAAAACAAAGAATAGTGGCATTTAGCAGAGAAATCAAAGGGCAAGAAGACCCACCTTCCTTTATACTGTGCCTCAGAATAAACTATATGTTTTTTTCTTTATGAACTCCAAGAATAATGGCTCCTCGTTGATGCACTGGCTGCTTGCACAGTCCTGGAAGAGAAGTAGGATATATTTTTGATCTCTCACTGTTGTATCTCCTACTGCTGGATTCAAATTAATTGCTCGTAGTACAGGCAACTTTGGCATACATGTAACCTGCTTAGCAGCATGTCACAAAACTGCATCCATCAGTTGCAAGCAGGAGAAAGGGAGACAACTTAGAGTAATGTGGAAAATAAGCATGTGAAATCCTGTGGATTTTGTTTCTTTTCACAGATCGTGAACTTTGTAGCATGTATGACAATATTCTAAACTGTTACATTTATATTCTTCCAGTTATATGAGAAAAGGTAGAGCAATATCACCTCTAAAGCTAATGATTTTTGAGTGAGAAAATGAAAATAGAAATGAGTTTAAAACTATGGTAATTTTTCTTAATGTGGCCTATCTGGGAGAACAGCAATTATTTGAAAATCCTGGGTTGAAATTAGAGAAGAGTTTGGAAAAAAAAAAAAAGTCACATTTTTGCATAAATAGATACTAGTAAATAGAGTAAATAAATATACTAAATATTAATTTATTATATTTTATTTTCAAGGATGAATAAGTTTAATAAATAAAGCAGGATTAAAAAACTCAAGAGAACAGGTAATATTTCATTTTAGGAAGAAGGAACTCTCTCCCTACTGTATGTATTTTTTGGGAGGGGGTGGTGCTGGAAAAACACAAACTAATAATTGTTGATTTTTATTTCAATAGTACATCAAACCCAACATTTCTATCAACATAATTCAGAAGAGGTATTTCAATGATTAAATACATTCATCTGTGAAGGCTCTTAAGTTATGCTTTTCAGTGTTTGACTAACTCTCCACAGTCTTCAGTTAAGTTTATGACAGTAGTGCAAGATTTTGAAGACTCCTTTCTGTTCCAAACAAAGCTGCAGAAACTAGGGAAATTAAAAGGAATGTAACAAGTAGTAAGAAGAAAAGAATGGTTTGGTACTTTGATTTATTATGCCACTTGTGGTCCCAAATGACTAGAGAATTTGGCCAACGTTAAGGGGAATATGCCACTAGAACTGAAGAAGAAGAAAGCAACATGAGTACAGATTAATTTAGGAGTGATATGCTCAGATAGCTGCAGGAGTTACATTTGTCACTTTTTCTGACAGAAGACAGAAAACAAACCCACTTTCACTTCCATGCTGACGTAAGAGCAAAAGAAAATGCATTTGATTTTCTAACTTAGGAAACATTCTGATCTATAGAAAATGACACAGATTTCCATAACTGAAGATAAAAATCAGTTTTACTGGATTTTGCAAAGTACTTTCTTGGAACTGTTTCATAACTTTTGCACTACAAGTAAACAAAAATGGTTATTCTTTTTATGTAAGCTGCGGGACCAATAAAGCCATTAACTTAGACATGTAGCTTCTTCCCATGTTCCTTATTTTCTTCCTCCACTCCAAAATCCTGGTGTATTACTTGTCTCCTATTGGAGTAAATGTATTACTCTTGAGTGTCTATAGTGTTTTTGGATTTTCTCTACCTGTTCAAGCTCTACCCTTGGCTTTTTACAAGCATGCTCTCTGCATCCTAACATTTTTCAACAGCACCCCTCCTGGAATCTTTTCCCCTTTCAGTCATGTGCCTCCCAAACCACCTGCTTCCTCCTGAGATTTCTGTCCATACGTGGGCTGCCAGAAGGACATCAGCAAAGCTTGCAGTGGTGGGGGTTGGCTGGTTGTGTCATGTGAATTACTGTCTGGCTTTAGATCATCTTTTTCTCTGCAGCTAGGCAGTCAGACAGAGGGGATAAAGTTGAGTTACAGCAACCTACTTTCACAAAAGTCAAAGGAATTGAATGGCTTTGAAATACCTAGACATTGCCAAGTATAACTGAAAATGACCAAAAATGTATTTAAAAATTACTGGGGAAGGAGGGGGGCTGAATGACAGTGAAAAAATATGTTCACATAAACCTGATTTCTTTATGAAGCCATGCTAAAAGCAGTGAGTAAATGAGAACAGTATCTGGCCATTTGAATTTTGTGTGTTCAACCACAGAGTAATTCAAAGCTGTGGAGAGTTGACAGGTTACTGATCCCAGAGCTTAAAGTTGCTACATTCAGCAAGGCAATTAGAACAGATACCAGGAAGAGTAAAACTTTCATGCTCAGACATGAAACAGAGATTTGCTACAAATTGATTAATGTCATATCCTTGTAGTATTAAAGATAGATGACAAGCTTCTGGCTGCACTGTTTAAAATCTTGCCAAAGTATATGCTTACTGGCTACAGACTCACTATGATTTATGCAGAACATAGCAAACAAACAAAAAAAACCTTTCACATCTGACCCACAGGCTAATATCACAGATGCCTGAAAAATTTGTCATATGGTCTTTTAATCATTACTAGACATTTTATGTTATTTTGTTGCTGTCTTGGGGTAAGCATTGTTGTGATGGAGATCCCCTTTTTCTCTTCTCAGTTGGAAGCAGGAGCACCGTTCACTCACACAGTTCTGTCCAGCATCTTATCCAAACATGGTATCTTATGCAATTTATGGCAGAAAGGGACAAGTAGACAGGGGTTGATAAGTGAATGAGACAGATAAAAAATAGAAGATGAAAGAGGAAAATGACAAGTTGAGAGAAAACTCTGTTTATTACTTCCTGCAACAACATTTAATTCAATGTAAAGTGTTGATGGATCTCAGACCTCTTAGTTCAGTAATCCACTGTGAGTAAAGAAAGCATGACGTGGAAACGTGGCTCTTCTAAGCCAGTAAGCTGGGCTTTTCAGTGAAATAGCTAGCCCATACCTAGATGACTACATTACAACTGAATGCACACAGAGCTGCTTCTTAAAAGTGCCTCAGAAAAGAGTGAGCAGCCCAGGGATGATGGGTGGATTAACCAGACCATGGTTGCAGCTCCTTAGTGCTAATTCACAAAGATAGAGAAGATTTTCAGTGCACTATGCATTGTTATGTAGAAGTAATACACTGAGAAATCACAACTAGAAGCCCGAATAAGCAGTTTGTATGTGAACTGTCGCTTATAGTGGCAGGTGATTTTATGTAAACTCAGTGTATGGTAATTACCAGTCAGTTTTCAACAGCCACAGGTCTCAAGGAAGGGGCTCATTTTAGGAAGAATTATAAAATATTTTCTACAAACTAAACTATGTTAGGATGTATCTAGCTATAATAAAATATTTGCTTTGGTTATGCCCTTTGAAAAAGATGCAAACATGTCTCAATATTTCTTTTCTCCATGTGAGAACAATATGTGTTTCCATATTGTAGTGGGTCTGGCCAAAAGTATTAAAAACCTATCAGCTACCATGCTAACAACATGAAAACTGTAAATGCAATATGGCAATGCAGTCTGACAAGGGTTATATATTTAGGGTCATTTTGAAAGCTCTGGTGATAAAAATTTAGGTTATTTCTGAGTAGTGATTAACAACAACAAAACGTCCATATATACATCTTTTGGCTTTGGAAGTAGATTGTGAAGGTTTTGTCGTATTTTGTGATGGGCTATGTCATGGAAGAACCCACCCAACCTGTATGAGCAGCAGGGCCATTTTGCCTCAGCAATTAAACACCGTCCATTTTGGAATAAACATCTGTTCCCTTACCGAAAATTAGCATTTTGAGACTCCTGGAAAACCATAATTTTGATGCTGAGGATGATCTTCCAAAGACTGGGGGAATAAAAGATAGTTGGATGTCTTTAACTTGTCTCACCTTATGACTTAGCCAAATTAAAAGAAAAGTGAGGCCTTTGTATACCATAATCAGCAAGATACTTGCTTGCATAGAGAAACAGATCTAATTTTAACTTTGCCCTTGTTTTGCCCAAGTTAATATTTTCATTTAAATAAGATTCTTTCCACAGAAAAGCTTGTTTGATGTATCTGCCTCTGTTTAATGATAGGAGATGTGCTGTGTATTCAGCTAACAAAATGAAGTATTGTGCAAATTAACATCAAGGAAGTCCTCAAGTGTATTAGAGGGTGGACTGCATAATGAAGATCTGAGATCAAGGGCCTGAGCTGTAGTGGTTCTCTTCTGAGGGCATATTTATGCTGCATCTGTGCAAAGCAGTAGAGAATGTTATGCTAGAATAAGTAGCTGTGATGCAGAAAAGGATCCTCACTGAGAAATCAGAGGGTGTTTTACCTATAATACAGAGGCCTACAGTTGCATGAAATAGTGTTCCACAGAGAGATGGAAGAATAAGGCTGGAGATGTCAGAGAATGTAGGAGCTGCATGTACAGACTGGGCAATTCGACTTCTCAGGATGGATCACGTTAGATAATGATCAGATCTACAGGAGGTTTTTCAAAGTTTTTTTCAGTGCAAAGAAGAGCTACAAAAAACCTCAGCGGTCACTATCCTTCATACACAAATGTAAATACTTCCAAAAAGCAACATATATAGCAAAGCAGACTGGTGATGATTTTATTTCCTTTCAGCATGTCAGGATATAACATGGTCAGATTAAGAGCTTGCTCCCGTCCCATTCTGAGATTCTGCCACAAGCATAGTAATTTCCATGGTTTAGGCAGCTCTCCTCAGCTAACAATGCAGTAAATTACCATTCTGAGGGAGGGCCAGTGCAGATTTATTTATCTTCATAGGTAGTTCAGGTTTTTTAGACTCTCTTTTACTAGTGATTTGTTTGCTTTAGTTTTTGTTACCTCAAATTTGAGTCGTAAGGTAGCTTCTCAGGTGTTCACGCCAATTCTCAGTTTTTGGCAATGAACTCATTCTATAAAATACTTTCTTTTTTCCTTCTGGAAAAAAATTCTGATTTTTATTTGGACTTATGTGTATAGAAAGTAAAATTTAAAATAGAACAACTTGATGGTATCAAAATGAAATATTTTCTTTGAGCTGAAAATACATCTTTCAAGAAGTATTCCATTGGAAGTTATTTTTTTTTCAAAGAGATTTTATCGTTTGAAAAGATCATTTGCTAAGACTGGGGCATCTTTTCATACTAAGGTCAGCCAGACCTATACTTCCACCATTTTACCATGATCTGAAGCTTTAACAAGATATTTCCAAGTAATTAGGAGAGTGAGAGCAGGTGAAAACTCACTCCAGGGAGGAAAGCAAGCCTATCAAGAACATGCCTTAACGGAGTTGTAATAGCAGCACTTGACCATGGGCTGAGGGGGCATAGCAGGCACCAGAGATGAGACTGGAGGGTGCAGAAAAGACACCCGAGGTGACAAGGACCCAGGAGGGGTTAACACATGAGGCAGAGGGAGGACAACAAGAAGAAATCAGTCTCATGGCAGCTGGCTGAGACCTGCTTTGGCTGTGACAGGGCACAAGGAACTTAGCTTCTCTGATTATTGCTGGTCTCGTTACACCCCTGGGAGGCATATTTGCTCACATCCATGTCTATCAGTTTATGGACATCCTTGTGCTTTCTACTTCATAATAAAAGTGTCACAGAACAGTTATGAAATAGGGACTCTCATTGTTTAAAGACCTTGAGCGCAGAGCTCCTTGCATGCATAAATGTATTTGTTCCTATCCCCTTCCTCAACAAGAAGCAGGAGCTGAATCATTCTCATCCAAATGTCACTGAACTTCTCCTGGTTTAGGCTGCTGGCAGTTCAGCTCTCAGAGCCAGCATCCAGGGACACACAACTCTAATAAATTTGATGGAAATAACACTACCGCTTGATTGACGCAGACAGTGACAGCAGGTATCAGACTTATGGTCCACATGACTGCATAATGCAACCTCAAATCCTCAAAAGCTAGATACTATCAGATTAAAGAAAGAAATCCCATGCTTTTGACGATTTTTACTGTTCATTTCAGTAAAGTCTGTATTTTATTTTTTAAAACAATTTATTTTGGGGACTAAATAGTATATGCAATCTCCTGCTGACAGATTCTATCTGTCTAGCTCCTTTGATACTGTGCAAAAAAACCATGGAAGATGTAGGCATTTCAGTTGTAGCTGTAGCACATTACCAATTTTATTTTGGATATAACAATGGAGACAAATTTTTGTGAGCAACAAATTGTCACTAGGGCTACAGAGTGCTACACAATACAATGAGTCCTAGAACTCTATATAAAGACCTCTCTAAGCTGCAGAAAATTCCTTTGACATTCTGTTAAAAAAATATCTGTCTGTTGGGAGCCAGCAGTGGCTGTCACATTCTTCCTACAAAGCCCATCAGCAAAAAAGGGCTGAAACATTTTTAATCAACTCAAAACATCCTGGTTACATGTAATGTACAGCTGAAGACTTTCAATGCTTCGACAGTTATTTCTAGGTTTTATACCTTTGGGTTTGTGAGCTTGGTCCTCTATAAGACAGCGTAAGTCACCCCAAAATCCCACCACTAGCCAGGAAGATCATTTGTATCTTTCCCTAGACTGTCAAACACCTCATTTGTATTTTTGGATGGATGAATATGTGAAAAGTCAGTCCTTAGCATGCATCTATCAATAGCTCTTGTTGATCATGTTGTGGATGCCCCCTTCATGGAAGTGTTCAAGGAAAAGTTGGGTGGGGCTTTGAGCCAACTGATCTAGTAGAAGGCGTCCCTACCCATGGCAGGGGGGTTGGAAATAGATGAACTTTGAAGTCCCTTCTAACACAAGCCACTCTAAGATTCTGTGATAATCTACCATACATGAAGACTCTATTAGGTTTTGCGGGAGGGCAACTGAAGTAAGTTCATAGATCATAACCAAAACTGAACACATAGGGAAAAAAAGTGGGCTGTGCATGTTAAAGCAGCCTGATCTCTTGCTGCTTATGGTAGTGCTTGAACAGGTTTTTTAAGGAATTTTGTCAAAGCCGGTAGTGAGAACAACACTTGCCTGATGCTAAGGGTCTGAACAATCACACTAATTTCTAGGCAGTCAACCATATGCTATAGATAGGAGAGCTCTGAAGTGCTTTGTTAAATTGAGCTAAACTTCAGAAGTCTAGCAACAACACTGTAATGTTTGACTTTTCTGTTGCCTCATAAAGTTTTGAACACCTGCTGTTCAAATATTTTTTCCTGGATTGTAAGATTTTGGGAATGAGTCATCTGTTGATTCGACATTCAGATGGTGGGGAGTAGGCAAAGAGGAGCTAGCTAATGAATGGGAGTAACTGGTGATGCTCCCTCCTTGTCCTCAGTAAATCTGCATCTAGAACACCCTATTTAGTCACTAGCCTTAAATCCTTTATAATGACAACGTTTCAAATAAAAAAGATTCTTCTCATTTGCTTTAAGGGAAATTTATCCAGCTCTGACTTATTTTTGTCTATGTACAGCATGGACATCTACACCTAAGCCTCTGTCCTGGGCTTCTTTAATAATCATTGGAGAAATATATGCCTTTCTAAAGTATCTTAAGCAGATTTTTAAAACAAGTCAGGTTCCTTGAAGAGGTGTTTCTTCCCAATGACTACATCAAACACAGATATCTACATTTTGGACATCTAATGTTAAGGAAAAAGTCCACGCAATCTGCCTCAGATTCTTGTCTGAAAAATTGTTGCTTCAGGTAGTATGACTTATCTTGAAATGTTTGATCTTTTAAACTTAGTGTTCTGCATTTCTCTTTACTGAATTGCATCCAATTTATTTAAATGATTTTCCTAATTTGTCAAGATCTTTTTAGGCCTGTCCTCATATATGTTTACAGACCCTCACAGCTTGATGTCATTGGAAATTTAATAAGCACACTACACTATTTAATCATTGACTACCTACTCAATGATTCAAGTCACTAATGAGAACATTGATGAGAACCGGGCACAAGACTGATCTCTGCAGAACACTACTCAATACGTAATGCTAGACAACAAGCAAACATTAATAACTACTAAACATGGTTTCCTAAACATTTGTATATCTTTCTGATAGTAATTTCATGAAGACCTCACTTCCCCTCTTGGTTTATGAAAATGTCACATGGAACAGTTAAAAAAGAGTAGTGAGGTCAAGATATACCATATATCCTACACTGCACACTCAGTGCTTTTCTTCAACAGAGAAGGAAATTCAGAGAGTATAATATGTTCTTGACAAATTTATATCAGTTGTTACTAACCTTCTTGCTATACTTCGGATGTTTACAAAAATATGTTTTCATGTTATTATTATTGCAGAAATTGAAGTTAAAATAACTGCTCCCTAATTTCCAATCCATGCCCCACACTTCTTAAATATAAACTTTATATATGACCTCTCTCTCAGGGGCTTGTTGTAGATTAAGCAGGACTATCTGTCTGAGTAACCTTTCAATGCCTCTCCCTTATGGAAAGAGACTCTGAAGAGAAATAAAGAGAAGAAGTTATTTTGTCTATCCCCAGATCTTGCCCTGACAAGGTATACAGCATGAAAATAAAAAGCAATAATATCAGTCTTGTCTAAAGATTACTAGATCATTACTATGTTTGGAAGATAACTTTTAGTAGCTCCAGAAAATTTTGAAAATTTTAATTTATTTCAATAGTCGTTACCCAGTTGTCTTTTGCTCTCTGAGTTCTTGCTCCTTTAGCAAATGTGTCAGTTTTACTATAAAAAGCAACATATGGGTTATATAAATGAAAGTTTTCAATTTTATAATGCCTAATAAGGTCCTGGCCATTGGTCATTTTATATAAGTGTGTTTATATAAACAATAGGATTTATTTTAATTCATTCTGGAAAGGCAGTATAAATTCAGTGAAAATTCACTGTATAGTAAGGTATATAAGGTCCATAATGACACTTTCTCAACTAAAATAAATTTAACTCCATCCATTCTTTTTATCACTGAAGCAAGTTTTGTCATTTAGAGTATTTATAATACAGTTGTCTCTCTTTTATTCATGGAATGGTGATATCTTAACTGTAATGAAAAAAATTCTACTCTGAATTCTGAAAAATTCTCTATAACACCTGTGTTGTTTGCAATGATTCTGTATGTGGTAAATAATTCTAAGGTAATCTGAAATAGCTGTTTATATAATATTTCAAAAAGTTTTCAAGAGCCATTAGAGGGTAAGGGAGTGGTCAAGCACTGCAACAGGTTGCCCAGGGAGTTTATGGTTTCACTGAACATGGAGATGTTCAGACTGGACTCAGCTGAACAGAGCCCTGGGCAGCCTGCTTTCATTGGACCTGCTTTGAAGTAATCAAACGTTTGAAGTCAAACGAGTGATAAAGAATATATTTTAAACAATGAGATTGACTAGCCAAACTAAGATTTGTTTCCATGTCTTAATGTCTGAATACTCCTGCAAAGGTATTATTTTATCAACAAAAGACTGGTCTCAACAAAAAACATTAAATAATATTCTAGGGATTACACTGTGCTTAAAATCAAGATGAGCTATTTGTTCCTTTTGCAGAAAATTATTTTTTCATTAATCTCAATTTTTTGTTGAATCAAACATAGCAGTGTATTTTGGAATAATTGCCTTATAGTTTTCATTTCTTATTTTTTCTAATTAATTAAAAGTATTTTCTGTTTACATTTGTGTTTACTTTTCCATGTGAGTTGTTACAGAGATTATTATTGAACATTATCTTTTCTAGAAGTATACAGTTACTTCAATTTACAAGAAACATTGCAGAAATGTTGAATCATATTTCCTGAACATAATGAAAATCAAGCCATCATTTAAGTAATAGTACATTTTAAGAAAAGAGGAAATAATACAGGAATAACAGGAAATTCTGCAGTGCCATTTTCAAACCTCAAATAATTTCCTGTACCACTTGGAATTTACCTTATAATAAATGAAGTCACTTTTTATTATTAATCACTAAAAATTCTAGAAGGCTACTGTTGCTTCTTTTAATTTTATTATTTTAAAGTTTGTATCACTATTTGTACTCCTGGATAGAATAATTTTACATTTATGTCAAAAAATGAATATGGAACAATTTCATAGACCTTTCTGGGAAGATCAGAGAAGCTCCGTTACACAAAGAAAACAGAGGTAAAACCAGAGTTACGGAGTGGAGGGAAATTAAAAACAGGTGCTAATTACTCTGCAATTTCTTAGAATACACTTAATTTTTTATGTAAAAAATAAAACTATGTACTGATCCACGTAATTTGTTAAGTCAAGTGGAGTTTTCTCAAGATCTTTTTAATTTAATGAGTATGTAATTTCATTCACAGCTGCCTCTGCAAGGACAATAAAATGATTAATTATCTTCTGCCTAGAGGAGAAATCATGTTAAGTCACAAAATTCTGTGATTTTTTACCTTTCATGTAGGAGGGACATATGAGGGATGATTTGCCTGTTCAGGTCAGCTCCTTAAGTAATTGCTGTTTCAGTCTTGTTGGCTGACTGATTTCCTTCCTTTTTATGGGCCTGTGCCTACGAAATCTTGAAAGAAGCTATTGCCTTGCCTTGCACAAGCAGTATCTTCATCACAGAAAGTTGTTCCAAAAAGCTGAGGAAATCAGTTGATACCTGCAGAGTTACAAAGCTGCACAGGATGTAAGAAGGTTCTTTTTGTGTCAATTCATTTACACTGCAGCGTTTATAGTGGTTTATGACATCCCACTCAGCCTGTGGGATATCATGAAGATACTAACCTGAAGGCAGGGTACCTGGAAACCATGAAAAATAAGTGTCAGAATAGGTGCAGCTGACATTCAATAGCAAGGAAACCTGACTGAAATGAACTGTTTAAAAAGAACATTTTTCTACCTGGGCTCTGAGAGGCAGACAGACCCTATAGAGGAGAGTTTCCAAGAGAACAGCAGATAGGTACATGCGTAGCAGATGTGACTCAACGTGTCTGTTGCCAGAGAGGTTCCATTTAGCTCTGACTATAAAATCAATTCCTTCTATTAGCAGCCTTACCAGAAAGCTGGCTGCCATCTCTTGAAGTAAATGCTCTCAACAGGTCGGCAGTCCCTGTAGACAGTGTGAAAAGACCATGTACATGGAAGGTTCAAAGAAAACAGAAGCAGACTTGTACTGGCCAGTTTCAGTATGACCAGTGTTGTCTTGGATATGGCCAAATAAACACAAGGAAAGAGACAAGTGGATGTAACAGAGTACATAGTAAAGAAACTAATATTAAATATCTGCAGTCTTGTCCTTCAGCTGTGTGAAAATAGCAGAGAGATTAAGAAGACAGGGCCCTAGAAAGCAGACAACAGGAAAAGTGTCAAAAAAATAAGGGAGAGAGGGGAAAAAATTTAAATGGTAACACAGTCATGGATATCATCTGAACATCCCAGATGATGAGCAGAATCTTAGACTGGGCTTCTTCCCCCTAATTTTAGCCATATACAAGTTAAGTAATAAAGCAAGTCAAACTACCTCTATCATCAGTTAAGAGGTATAGGTGTATTGAAAAGAAGATTTATCCTACCTAACTTTGATTCCATTATGAGATGAGTTTGCTCTCTAAGCAATCTGACGTTCTTTTTTGTTAAAGAGGGTTGGCTAGATGAATAGCTTAAACTTTAACTAAATGAACAGCTCAACTAAGATGCCTAATTTTAAATAAAGTCAGATGAAAGATCCTCCACTCACAGCTGAAACAGCAAAACAAAATAAAACGACTTGGTTTTCCTAAACAATTAAATAAAAACCTCAAAATAAGCAAATAGTTAAAATCAAACACTGAATTGTTGTGATCACTTTGTCCTGATCAGTAACATCTGTGTTAGCAAGCAAATATTCCTCTTAAAATATAAAAAAGAAATGCAAATATTTGGTCTTTGAAAATATAGTACTATTTTTCAAAACTGGTCATTAATGGCAGTATTAACTGAATAATTAAGCTCACTAAGATATTTAGATTTTTTTCATATAGATCCATTTGTAATAAAAGGATTAAAATATAATGCAATCAGTACAATGAAATTAAATTTGTAGATTTGGCTCAGAGAATGAGTTCTGTAAAAATACTATAGGTATTTAGCATTTAGTTACTTCAGATTATTTCTATCATACCACACTGGATGTCACTACTTGCTGAATATTCCATCTCTCTTTAAGATTGACCCAGAACAGACAATTTATATAGCTGACCGATTTCTCCATTTGGATTAAGTGCTGCAGATGGTTGCTTGGGATCCATGCATGGAAATATAAAACAATTCAACAAATTTGCAGGAGGATAAAACTCTGATTTATTCCCTTTTCCAATAGAAGGCATTTTAGCATCCTGTGATGCTGAGCAATGGATATTTCATGTAGATTTAGTCTGAGCTTATCCAGATTCTCTTCTAAATAGGATCTTATATCACATTTAACACTTCCTGAATGTCTCTCACACTTTTTAATTCATTTCTGAATCATTCAAGTGGTATTGACAATTAATCATTTTCCATGTTGAATTTCATCAAATCATATTAATTGTCTGCCTCAATATTTCTGTCATCTGTATGGGAAAGCTTGGTAGTACTAATAAAAGAACTGGAAAACAGAGTGGAAGTAACTGCTGAGACATTTCTTCCTCTCTTTCACATTTCAGGACAGGATAAACTACAACTAAAGCAGATATTTATTTCTTGAGGTACACCAAAATAAGGAAAAAAAGAAATATCTACAATGAGAGAGCCAATCAAACATTACTCTAACTAGATTATTGGAATTTGTAATAAATAAGTTCATATAGCCTGATTTTAAATATATAATTTCCCACTGATTAATTGAAACTGTAGCCCTGTTTGTGGCCTCTAGATTGGATCCAGTCTGTCAAATTTTCTCTAGAAGACTCAGGAAACAAGATTTTGGCAGCATATACCTTACCTGTGCTTTCAAACAACATAAGATGCTTTTGCCTCCACTTCTCTTTAGAAAGCAGAAAATGAACCTGCAAATAATGCTGTGCCAACACAGCAATGGCCAGCATGGAGTAGAAGCTGTCAGCAGAGGAAGATCAGGCTCTAGTGGTTACAGAAGTTGAACTATTTTGCGGTGTAAGACTACAGTGTGGGGCACTATTCAGAAAGATGAATCAGATGAGGGCTTTATTTTTTATTTCAAAAGTCAGCAGTGAAGTGGATACACTCCATAATTAGTATAATATCTGATGAAAGCCTTCTGAGTTTTTGGATATAAAATATGGAAGAGGAGTATCCATAAGTATTAATCATTATGGTTTCTGTTTCTTAATCTACCATTTTTTACACCAGTTCTATACTTGCCCAGAGCATATAATACCTGCAAAGTCTTCAGCAGACATGTCTATACTTTCTTGGTACAGGAATATATATGCATATGTAGTTACAGTCTTGTATTAATGTCCAGGGTCTCTGGTTTACTAGTATTGACTCAATCACATATATGCATGGAATAGATGCTTGAAAAGGTGAAGTTCTCCATAGGCATTATTGGAAAGTGGGGACTGTGGAACTGGCTGACAAAGACAACCTCCCACACACCTTCCCACGTGCAAAAAAGACAGGGGTAAATGCAGTAATATTTCACCCCTGAGAAGCTTTAAATACAACTGCACTTTAAGCTCTTCTAGCATGTCTCTAAAAAGCACAAATTCAGAGCCTTGTGCTGAACATGAATCTTAAACTTATTAACATTTCATGTTTACTGTCTGTCTTCATATTTGATTTCTGTAACACTGAAAGACCTTTAAAAAATTGTTGAGACAATGTTAAAACGGGGATTCTCTTTCATAAGATGGAAATAGTTTAGGGTAACTGGGAATCACAATTAACCTTACAACAGAAGGAATTACAGTGACTGTTCACGACACTTTAATTCTAAACACAATTCCATGAGAAGTTCTGTGGCTTGTGACCTGAATCTTCTCTTGACTGAACCTGTCAAAAGGGGGAAGTTACAAGCATCAAATCTAGTCAATTAACTTAAAAAGACCCAAACCCATGATAAGTCATACATAAGCATTTCTGAGAAGCATCTAGGTGAAGAAATAAAAGCTAATAATTAGACTTTGTGAGAAGCATGAGAAGCAGTGAGCTAATCAGGGTCAGTAATCAAAACACAGAAGATCTCAAGAGGGATAACAGCAGAAAAGCTACACGAATCTTTGTGAAGATCTTCCTTATAGAGAAGAGCAGAAATGTGTTCTATATCATAGGTGTTCCATACAGAATTGTCCCATTTTACATGTAAATATAAGAGGTTTCAAAATAAAATAATTTTTAAAATGTACCTATGAACTGGAAAAATATTTTTTTCAGAGATTGAAACATTTTTATGAACAATTCCCCTCTTTTAAGTATTTCTCAATGGGATCAGAGGGTTTTTTATTACTAGTCATACACTCACAAAAATAAAAATAATTGTAATTATGCAAAGGGAAATAAGCATAACAACAAGTCATGGTTCATTTATTATAACCACTGCCCTGATAGGAGGAAGTGCCTTTCATTTAATGGTTAAGTGTGTACTTGATGGAAAAATTATAATATAAACAAGTGCAGTGAATTGTTCAAAACAAAGCAGAAATTAGAAAGGAGTAATCTTAGAGCCCAGGGCTTCTAATCTCATAGTCTAATTGCCAGTCACACTCCTGTCCCCAGGATCAAAAAAAAAAAAAGCTTGAAGAACCTCATATTTAGCTTTAAAAAACACCTCAAGACCAACAGATTGATGTGGAGGCCATTCCTGGGACTTTCCACTCTCTCCTTTGCCTTCTTCTATTTTGTTATTAATAAAGAACAGAATAACAGGAAGAATCACGATTATTTTTGGTTTCCAAAACTGAGGAGTGTTAAAGTAACCTAAAACACTAGGAAAACAAAAATGAAGTTTTTTTTTTATAAGAAAAATTTTGAATTAAAATTCCACTCCAGCCTTAGCTGCAGCAACTCTGAAATGAGGACTTCAGGATCCTGAGAGATCTCCAGGAGCCTACACTAAATCCCGTGGTATTTTACATCTTTATTAATGATCTGGATGACTGGACAGAGTGCATCTTCAGCACGTTTACAGCTGATATAAAAAGGGGGCAGCATCTGATACACCAGACGGTTGTGCTTCCGTTCAGCAGCGCAGGCTGGAGAAATGAGCTGACAGGAACCTCATGAAGCTCAGCAAGGGGAAATGCAAAGCCCTGCATATGGAGAGGAATAACCCTGTGCACCAGGATATGCTGGGGATTGAATGAGGGTAAAGCAGCTCTACGGAGAGGGCCGAGGGAGCACTGGTGAACAAGCTGACAATGAGCCAGCAATGCACCCTTGCAGTAAAGGAGGCCGACAGTCTCCTGGGCTGCATTAGGAGGAGTAATGCCAGCAGGTCGAGGGAGGTGATCATTCCTCTCTACTCAGCCCTAGCAAAGCCACACCTGGAGTGCTGGGTCAAGTGTTGGGCTCCCCAGTATGAGAGACATGGACATAATGGATAGCATCCATTGAAGGGCCACAAAGATGTTGAAGCAACTGGAGCATCTCTCCTATGAGGAAAGGCTAAGAGAACTGGGACTGTTCAGCCTGGAAAAGAGAAGGCTCAGAGGGAATCTTAACGTCTATAAATACCTGAAGGAAAGATCCAAAGAGGATGGAGCCAGACTCTTTTCAGTGGTGTCTGGTGACAGAACCAGCAACAATGGGCCCAAAACAAAATACAGAAAATTCTGTATAATATGTGAAAAAAAAATTTGTACCGTGGTGGTGGTCAAACAGTGGCACAGGTTGCCCAGGGGAGCTGTCGAGTCTCCATCCCTGGAGATACTCAAATCCTGACTGGACATAACCCTGAGGAATGTGGTGTAGGTGACCCTACTTGAACAGTGGGTTGGACTGGACAATCTCCAGAGGTCCCCTCCCATCTCAGCCATTCTGTGATTATTTGTAAAAGAAGATACTTAATAAGCATAGCCCATTTGCAAGAAAATTAGTATGGAAACTATTGTGATCTCTGGTGATTTAAACATTTACTTTAATGAGACGACGTTTGACAATTTATGTCAAATTGTCAGAGGAAAGATGAAAGTTTATTGAGTAGAAGGCGCAAAGCTCAATTAATAGCTAAAATCCCTGGCTGCAGCAGGGCTGTAGTACCCTAGAGGGCAAATTTAGATACGTATATAAAAAGCACA
This sequence comes from Coracias cyanogaster, assembly GCA_033124195.1. Classification (NCBI taxonomy): domain Eukaryota; kingdom Metazoa; phylum Chordata; class Aves; order Coraciiformes; family Coraciidae; genus Coracias; species Coracias cyanogaster. The sequence goes on from JAVSBS010008552.1 coordinate 102,041, forward strand.
CAACTGTAAACCATGCCCAGTGTTTAAGACTTTAGTGGGGCAAAATCCAAGCCTGCCAGGCTGTTTGGAGACTGGGAGAAAGGAAAAAGGAGAATTACTTGATCTCTGCTACAAAGTAGATTAAAATGCCATTTATATATGATCAGCCTGAAGATGAAAGGCTAAGCTTTCTTCATTAGCTATTATTTATAAATAATCATTTTATAGAAGAGATAAACCATTATGTCGGACATCTCATGTGCTCAAAAATCAGTTTCAAACCGTGGGCTGCATCTTTGTGTATGTGTGTGTGTACTAAGACTATCTCATGCTTTTGCCTCTGGCATATGATGGTGACTTTTTGGCATTTTCTTCCAGCAAAGGCAACACCACTACACAGCAGAACCCAGAGCTCAAAAGAAGATCCATTAAGAGTCTTCCTTCTCTCATCTTTACTTCCTCATGTATGGTGATTCTGCAAGGACCCTGCCTTGAGGGGTCTAATGCATTGAGGTGTTGAACACCAGCAATTAACTGATAGCAGTCAAGACTCATTAGGATTTCAGTTCTGCAGTCACCAAAACTGCCATATTATCCATTTTAGAAACCCAGATCTTCTAACCTGCTCCTTGTATGAAGAACTACCATTTGTTGATGGCAGTAACTGTGTGGGCTGAGGAAACTTTGTCCTACCAAGGACTTAATAGTCCATAGAAGACAAAAGTAAAAACAAGCTACAGCTATTCATAATTCTTAACACTGGAATTTTAAAAATAGGATTCTATATTTAATAACTTGGTCTTTTACATATGAAATGTATTTTTTTTTAGAAAAGAAATATACTTGCTTTAATACTCTAATCTTTGCCTGAGGTCTTGAAATCTTCCATCCTCCTCTCTCCTACTTACTGTCACTACTAAAGTAGTCATTACCAGCAGCCATGCACTAAGCTGTGCAGTCCAGGAGTAGCATTTCCATTGGCTGTCCCGTATCACAAATATACCTGTTACTCACTCCATTTTCTTCAATTGGTTTGATAAACTGCCATTTAGTTATTTTGGAATTCAAACAGAACACTGGCTGCAGCTGACTTTTGTGCATCCTGTGTTTGGTGTACTGCCTCTAAAGAACAAATGGGTGTAAAGAGCGGTTAAAGTGAAGAGAATGCTGAGAAATGGTGGGTGTGATGCAACTATGCTACCAAGATGATGACTGAGAAAACTGGTGCAACAGCATTTAGTTCTTATGCAGTTGTTCTTCCCAGTATATCTCAAGCAGTTTGAAATTTCTGATTTCCTTTTACAGAGACTAAACCGAAGCATTTAGAAAGGCAACGGGCTGCTTCAGGATGCTGCAAGGCTAGTGGCAGGGGACGGATACAAATCCAGATATGAAGCATCCCAAACTGCTGCTGTCCCCAAAAATAAACTATTTTTTAAAGTTCAGAGGTACAAATATGACTTTACAACTCCAGCAGAGTGATAGAGATATTCCCTCCTAGACTCATCTTCACCTTGATAAAAAGTATGTTTTAGTCTCTCCACAATGTATACGTACTTTTCCTGATTAACAAATCATATGTATTCTTAACAAAATGTTCTGTCTTTCTGTCTGGAATAGAACTTATCAACAGAAGTGAGCTGATTAAAGCCTATGCGTGTACAACATAAGCAATGCACAGTAAATCATTGTAAAGCCACATGCTATTATAATGGATTCATTTCAAGTGGAATGATAATGTAGAAAAATGATGAAATTCAGAGAATAGGATTTTATTTTTATATTATAGAGAGGATTGGGGTCACAGGGCAAACAGAAAATAACACTCTTGTTTGGATAATAAGGAGAGATTTGAGGAGAGACAGGGAGTGATTTGCAAACCACCAGTTACACGCTACAGAGGCCAACTGAGAAACTGAAAAAAAGTGAAGAAATTCAAAATTTCCTGGAATTTCAGCAATATAGAGTTCACCCCTTCACCTTGGGGGTGAAGGTCTTGGGGGAGGATTCCTAGAACAGAAATGGACATAAAGTAAGTGAAAGGGGCTGTGCACAGTGAGAAGAAATGGATGTCTAGCAACAGAATTGAGAACAAATATGTGAAGCTTGACTTGGAGGGGTTTCATACAACTCCTGTTGCCTTTCTGCCAACTACAGTGGCACCTGGCTCAGCCCTAGGGCAGCATGTTATCAATGGGTGCATTTTACAGAACCTCAGAGGCTGACAAGGAGTCCAGGTTTGATGAGTACCATAAAGAGAGTGCAGAGGATGGATACTAGGCAGAGCTGTAGGTGGAATACACAGTGAGCAGCGACTGAAAGTTTATGTAGATGTTTCAGGCTGTTGGCTCTTTGGAGCTGGAACCTTAGAACCAAGAAGAAACAGAGGGACTAGAACAAAGACTAAGTGTATTTGAATTACTTTAACATAAATGGAACATTAAAAGAGAAGAATTAAACAAATGTTAAAAAACATCATTTTAACCTAACTAATTATTTACATGAAAAAAATATCAATTATTCAAAGGGAGCCACATCCATTGGCTTAGATTTTTTTTTGCCAAAAATATTAATGAATATGGCTTTTACACATTTAAAATGTTTATTTAATGAAAATGAATCATGTGATGCATTAAGGGATGATTATTTAAAAATAGCAGCACTTTATGATGCAGAAAAAAGGCAGAATCTTAATAGCTGCTTTCATTTATATTTTATGTGCAAAAACCTCAGCATAAAAAAATTATAAGAACCTGACTTTAACTAAATCAAAGTTATTCAAAGAAATGCTTCTTTCTCATTTTTTAAAAGCTTATTCTCTTATGCTAAGAAAGTATTATCTACAGATGAGAGCACGAGACTGCAAATCAAAACACATGGCTGCTCTGTCACTTTACCACAGATTCACCCTTTGGCATATGCAGAGATCTTATGGCAACTTCACCTTAGCTTCTATTGACTATTAGCAGAACTCTGTGAGCTGACCTGTTGTGAAGACCCAAAAGAATAACCTGATATTTGTCTAAACACAGAGCTTCTGCTCCCACTGTGATTCACAGACAGACACAGCCCCACAGCTTTACAGGTCAACCTTTCACAGTGCCCTGCGTGGAGCTACACAGAGAACAGTCAGGTGAGCCAAATCATGGCCATGTCTGCACCTTGCCTAAGCAAGGGCCTTTAAAGAGAAGAAAAACTTCTCCAACCAGATTTACAAGCATTACCACATCCCAGAGAAAGTTGCTTTACCCTATGAAAAATTTCCTATTCTGATCCCAAATTAAATAATAATCACAACAGAAGGTCGGTAAATGAGCCCCCTCCCTTAGTTTTGTCCATCTCTAAAGAAATTATTTGTTACACTTTTAAAAAAAATGTAATAAATACATTCATAATTTAGCATCAATGAAACAGATGTACAAGGAAGGCTCACTATACTGTACCTGTTCATGCATTTAGACTGCCATGTCCTGGTGATGCAGGGATTATGTTCTTTGTGTGGCACATTGTAAGTTACTATGGACACTTACAGGGTTTAGAACAGCATGATGAACTGTAATACTTTCACTGGTTTATTATTAGGTGCTAACTTTTTTCTAAAAATAACTAATTTGCAAAATATTTCTCCCTTATTTTATGTTAAGAGATAAGCTTAAAATATAGCATGTGATCATGGTCAGATATGTACCCTGCAAATTGAAAAGTGACAAGTGTCTCCCCCCCACACTACATGTAACACAAAACAGGCACAAGCTTTTTTGTTTGTTAGTGCTCATGACAAAGAAGCAGAACTGAACCTATTTCCTGTGCACTCGCTGGTCTGCATTATCCATGGATCACATTTAAAGTGGAACTAATAATTTTAAAGTAGCTGTCATAACAGTTCTAATTCAGTGACACGTGCTCAGGGATGTGATCTGCAAGATGCAAAGACATCAATAGTTCATGGCTCAAAAATAGCTGGTCTTAGACCTTCAATGGCTAGAAAACCTGACATCACCAAGTGGAAAGAAACAAGGTAAGAAAGGACTAACATTTATGCTTGGCTAGAGGCAGTGGGGACGTAATAAAACTGGTTAGCTGATCAGAGACCCTTCAGGAGTTTTTTACAGAAACAGAAAAACAACACTAAACTGACATTTACTCAGCAAGCCACCAACCAGAAGTGCTTGGGGGACCCCGTACACTGAAGCAAAATGCCAGAGTTGTATAATGATTAGACTTTGATGGATCCCACTGATGTCCCAAAGGCTTTTCCATTTCTTTTTTTTATTTCTTTCATCTGATCTTCATCCATAATGTGACAAATTATTTTTAAGTGTCTATTTTCCTTGTGATTTATATATTCCAGGCTCACCAAATTAATTCAGTACTTCACCCGATCACCAACTACACTTTTTTCTTGTTTAACTGTTAAAATGACACCATAACCTAGAACGTGGTCCATTTAAAAGTAGTGAAAAAACCTGATCACTTTAAAAGTAGTGACAAAGATAACCCTGCAGCTGAGATCCCCACCAAATTGTGTGCTCCTAAAGTCACATTCTACCACTGTTTTCTTCTATTCTCCGTATTAAGCTCCAGTGAGTGAAATAGAAGGAGACATTAAAGAAATGTAATTGTGAAAAGTTTGTGCAGAACTCTTCAAAACGGTTTTCTGAGCACTGAGAGAAAGGCAGTTGCTTGTCTGTCAAGGCTTAGGTCCGGGCCAGCCTCTAGACAAATGACGGATGCTCTCTATTAACTCTTTTCCGCTCCCAAAGGGGAAGAGAAAGAGACTAAGGGAGAGAGACTTACGGATTGGAAAAGAAAACTAAACCAGTTTTAATAAAAATAATAGCAATAAAATGAAAGGTATACAAAACCAATATAAAACCTAAGACCCCTGATGGTAATTACATCACTGTCACCACTCATGCTGTAGAGCAGGCACTGAGGAAGTCCCAGACTGGACTCAGTGGCAGATGGAAACTGGATTCAGAAGCTGGATTCTGAAACTAGATCTGGGACACTAGCCATTGAAGAAAAGAGGTTGACCCTTGTGATGCCTCAACTTTGTACTGAACATGACATATATGGAATGGAATACCTTGTTGGTCAGTTTAGGGTCACCTGTCCTGTCTCCTCCTCCCTGTAGGTGCCACCTTTTACTTTCTGCACCCTCATCATGGTACACAAGATTCAGCAGCGACCTTGATCTGCAGAGGAGCAAGTGTAAGCAAGAGCGTTTCTGCACACCAGTCCTTGGTAGTACCTATAAACATGGAGCATTACCACTTCCAGAAGAAGACACTGTCTGAAAAAATGTGCTATTAACTTCAGAAGGTGCAGTTAGTTAGAAGAGACTTAGCTGAAAAGTAAAATCACTGAACAGAATTAGTTCTGTTCTAGCTCTAACCAGACACCGGTATTAATGTATAAATCAGTATATATATGTCCTCCTCAGTCAGGGAAGGTCAGCCCATTATGGGGAGTGTGACCCAGTCGCTGTCCAGATGAAGCTATAGTACATTAATGAGACTCACTCATGCCAAAGCTCTTGTGCTCTCACCTCCAGGGAAGCACAAATAGAAGAATTTTCTGCAGGACCTGATAAAATGCAGTAGTATTTGACTTCCAAGTTCCTCCACTGCTGTCATTTCTGTGGATGGTGCACTGGGTAGTTATTTATTTAACTGGAAGACGGATTTTTTTCTAGATTCCTATCTTGTTTATTATCTAACATCAGTATACAACAGTACAGGCAAGTCAAGCTACCTTTTACATACACTGAAGACAGCCAGGTTAAATCTAGTAAAGTGTTGGTGACCTACTTAACTTTTACGAAAATTTTGTGTTTCAGTTTGCTGCTTCCTCACTGCACTACAACCTAGAGCACCTCCAAAACTATCAGTTTCAACAAAAAATTCATACAGTCCTCTTTAGTTAAATCACAGGCAAGGCACAAACTTGAAAACTCCAACTGCTTGAGGAAAAAGCCTCTCTGAAAACCCAGGCCCAGCATACTAGAAAGTATTGCTATGAGAATTTTGAAGGGGTCTCAGAAATCAATCTCAGAGAGTATTTCTCAAAAGCAAAGGCAGACAAAGAGTATTTTGCAGATGTAAATGATCTGTGATTCAGTGCTCACCACCACCATCATAAAGGTCTTTCTTTAGTGGCATAGGGGACCAAGTAAGAAAAGCTTTTGTGCACTGAACATTTTTACTGTATTGAAAGATATGACCAGCTGAAGAGAATAAAACACCTGGAAGATGCCATTTATAAGGAAAGTTTTTGGCTCAAAGAAGAAAGGAAAATATTGTTGTGGTTGTTGGGGTTTTTTTTATTATTTGCGTTCAATAGCATAAGAAATGGATTTAAATTGTTGCTGGAGAGGTTTAGCTTTCTAATAGAATAGATAGCCTATGGGAACTGCAGCATCTCCATGATTTAAAAGATTGCAAGAACAAATGTCTATCAGGAGCAGTTTAAGTACAGGTGAGTCTGCTTTGGGGACATGGAAATAAACCAGGTGAATTTCTGTTGCAGTTATTTTTTAATTCCATACTGCAAAAAGACATTGTGAAAAAACTTCTGAATTATCAGAAACAAAATTGGTTTAGCGGAATCCTAAGTTAACACAGAGGTTATAATCAGTGAGTTACACAGGTTTTTCTGCATTAAACTTTAGATTGAGTTAATGGGTAGTTTTTATCTGGCTGCATATGCACTTGGGGAAGGATCCAGCTGTACAGACACAGTGATTTAGTGCCCTTTCAGCAACTCCACAGTACACCACTTGCTGCCTAGTTGCTGCTACAGAACAGCACACCTCTCCCATGGATCTGCCAGCCACACGCACATCTGGGACACTGATAGTGTCTCAGAGGGGAGCCCCTGTGGGGGATAAGGTGAGAGCCAGCACAGACCCACGCAGTTACCCCTAGAGAGGCAGGTAGTACCCTTTGGCATGACCTGGCACATCCTCACATCCCACCAACCGCTGCATGTTCTCCTCGAGGCCGTGGATGAGAGATCCTGGAGCCTTACAGGTGGCACTAACACCTACGTCCAAGCAAAAGAATTGAGCTCCTAATGTTTAATGCAAGACTGGAGCTATAAAAATCTGCCTAATACCTCTTGCTATACATATAATGTATTCTGAAATCATGTTGTTGCAACTCCTGTTTTCCAACTACTGTGCCACTACTATCATAGCTCTTTAGTAGCTTTTATTTCTTTTCTGATAGACTTTTGTTTGCACAATAGATCATTAGGAAATACTTGGTTAAAAAACAGGTTTTAAACTATAAAACCAGTGATAAATTATTAAACTTTATAGAGATTTGCTGAAGCAAACATATAAGGTGCAAAGAAAACAATAAAAAACCCCAAAATTCAACTGCAATTTCTGTAGGAAACCATATACTTTATGATCTGCTATACCTACGAGTATTTGGGATCCTATTCTGCCTGCTAGTCAAGGAAGAGATGAGGAAAGATGAGAGGGACATACTCTGAGACAAACATATGAAAACTTTCTTTACTTTTTGTTATAATAGCATTTGAACTTAGGGGTCGCTACCTACTAAGGTTAACACAGATTTAACCCATTAACATTAAATATTAACATTTTATCTTTCTCTTCAATTCTAAATCAAAATTTAAGAATCTATTTGTTCCCAGAAGTGAGTCACAAAGACTGGAAACCTTTTTTATTATTATCAATTAACAGGAAAATCTTCAACATAATGGCTTTCGGATTCCTGTAACTTCCAGAATAAGAGCAGAGATCATTCTCATTGAGCACCCACTGGCTTCTTTTGGAACTGTTTATTGTGATACTACTGATTAATAACAGGACAAAGAAAACTATGTCAGCGGGTGTTTTTCATAATTACCTAATACAGGATGGCAAAGAAAAATTAAACAAATAATTAGCTAAATTGTTTATAAGAGAACAAATCTGAAGGTCTATATCTGTACATATTTTTACTTTTTTTCTCAGACACAAGAAACAAATTCTACATCTTAACTGGTAGTATAAAAACATTATGTAAAAAAATAAATTGTTACTGGAATTCATTCTTATCTCCTTTTTTCAAATGTTTTCCAGCATTTTCTCAAACTCTCCTGGAGACTTCGGGAACTTGAACTCTAACAAGAGGCTGAGAATACTTAATGAAAATTATTTCTCTACTACTGCAGAGATCTATTATATCTCTGTAAGCTGAAAATATAATGAAATCTCTTACAAATTTAGAAGAATCATAGAGTCATAAAATGGTTAGAGTTGGAAAGGACCTTAAAGATTAGCCAGTTCCAAACCCCTGCCCTGGGCAGGGACACTTCCCACTATATCAGGTTGCTCAAAGCCCCATCCAACCTGGTCTTGAACACATCCAGTGTTAGGCATCCACAACTTCCTTGTGCAACATATTCCACTGTCTCACGATGAGCATAGTGAAAAACTTCTTCCTAATTTCTAATCTAAATTTACCTTTTTCTGGTTAGAACCCATTACCCCTCATCCTATCACTACAAGCCCTTATAAAAAGTCTGTCTCCAGCTTTCTTGTAGGCCACCTTCAGATACTGAAAGGCCACAGTACGGTCTCCCCAGAGTCTTCACTTCTCCAGGTTGAACAACCCCAGCTCTCTCAGCCTGTCCTCGTAAGAGAGGTATTCCAGCTCACTGATTGTCTTCATGGCCCTCCTCTGGACCCTCTCCAACAGGTCCATGTCCTTCTTGTACTGGGGGCTCCAGAGCTGGACATAGTACCCCAGGTGAGGTCTCACAAGGGCAGAGTAGAGGGGCAGAATCACCTCTCTCAGCCTACTGGCCACACTTCTTTTGATGCAGTCCAGGATACAGTTGGCTTCCTAGGTTCCACTTGCACATTGTTGGTTCATGTTGAGCTTTTCATCAGCCAGCACCTCCAGGTCGTTCTCCTCAGGACTACTCTCAGTCCACTCATTGATCAGCCTGTATTTGTGCTTGGGATTGCCCCAACTTGACCTTGTTGAACTTCATGAAGTTGGCATGGGCCCATCTCTCAAGCTTGTCAAGGTCCCTTTGGATGGCATCCCTTCCCTCCAGTGTGTCAACCTCACCATACAGCTTGGTGTCATCTGAAAACTTGCTAAAGGTGCCCTCAATCCCACGGTCCCTGTCACCAACGTAGATGCTAAACAGCACCAGTCCCAGTAGTAGTCCCTGGGGAACATGACTCATCACTGGTCTCCACTTGGACATAAAGCTGTTGACTGCAACCACTCAGCCAGTTCCTTATCTACTGAGTGATCCATCCATCAAATCTATGTCTTTCCAACTTAGAGACCAGGATGTCATGCAGAACAGTGTTGAATGCTTTGCACAAGTCCACGTAGATGACATCAGTTGCTCTTCCCTTATAAACTGAGATTACTGGAAACAAGGAAATGTGGGTTAGACACAGAATCATGCAGGTTAGAAAGGACCTGCAGAGCTCATCTACTCCAATCTCTTACTCAAAGCAGGTCCAATGAAAGCAGGTTTCATCCATCATGTCTGAATAGAGGGCAACTATCTGAAAATGTTCAAGTCTTGCAGTCATTCTACAAAAACATACCCTTTAAAACAAAGTGCTTATGAATAGAAAAACAAGAGCATATTTTAACTGGAAAATAAAGTGATTTATCATCTTCAAGAGATTAATGCTGGAATGATCCAATGTTCTCTGTAGAAGGAACATGAAGGCAACAAGCATAGGAAATAATAATTAAAGATTAAAGGTTTTCTTACCTTGGGTGGGTTAGAATGCACTTGTTCAGGTTCCACTAACATAATTATAATTACACTGCATAAAGGTGTGAGAGCTTGTGATGGATAATAGACAGTTAGTCTGGTTTAGCATCCTGTTTGAAGATTAAAGTTTGGATAATAAGAAAAAACTCTTATTTTCTTTCTGTGATAGGCTGGTGAAACACAATAAATCTTTAATAGTCAGAGAAATGTTAAGAAACCATGGTGATGAGCATGGTACAAAGGGATTAATAAACTAGGTGATTTGGAAAATTTCTGCTTCCAAACCTCAGCAAAACTGTTGGAACAAAGGGGAAAAAAGGAATTTTCTAAGGGGAGTTCATATTATCACAACATACCTGTTAGTTTATTGAATAATAATGTTAAGGAAACCACGTATCCATCAGAAACCACAGTAGCGCATTACATTTTGGAGTCAGTGATGACTTCTACAATAGAAGGAAAGATGCTCATGTGGGTTTGTCCTGCGTTTCTTGCAGGGGAGGAAGCAAGAGCCAGCAGCATGCCGTGGCAGCAAAGAGGACCAGCAACATCCTGGTTTGTATGACCGGAAGAATAACCAGGATGTGAAGCAAAGTAGTCATCTCCCTTCACTCAGCACTCCTTGGACTGCTTCTACAGTACTGAGTTCCATTTTGGGCTCCCTGATACAGAACTGGGTATAGAGGAGGGCCTAAACCCAACCTAGTGGGGCAAAGACTGGAGCACTCACCCTGAGAGAAGAAACTAAGAAAACAGGGCTGATTCAGCGCACATCAGAGACGGCTTTTGGGGTACCTATCAGAAGCTCCCCAGCACCTCTGGGAAGATCAGTAAGAAGACAGAGCCAGCCACTTCATAGCAGGGCACACTAGGAGAATGATATATAATGAGCAGAGATAAGCCTGAGCAACCTGGTTTGAGCATGCAGCTGACCTTGCCTTGAGTAGGAGATTGGACTAGATACCCACCTCTCAATGTCCTTTCCAGCCTAATTTATCTTGTGATCCCATATGTTACCAGAAAAGAAGCTGAAGAGTAAAAAGGATTCCAGTAAACCTGAGTTAACAATGTTTTGCTATTGCCAAAACAGCAAAATCATCCTGAGATTAAGAAAGAGAAATGGACTTGCAAGGTTTGTGTAGAAAAAGAGTGGTCTGCCTAATAGTCTGTCTAATCTTCTGCCAGGCAAATCTGAGCATGGATATTTAAAAAAAGGCGTATAGATAGATAGATAGATAGATAGATAGATAGATAGACATACCATGAACAGTTATTGAAAAATACAAATTCAAATGAAAACAAAACCAAAAACATACTGGTGTCTTATGATATAAATTCCAATTCCCATTCACTTCTTAAGGAATGAGAGAAGAAATAGAATTTCTGATTTTTTTTCTAATTGATCTAAGTTGCAGTGAATAAAAATCACACAACTGCACATGAATGTTTTCTTTAATTCTAATTTGTAATGAATCCCTTTATGCTTCCTACGTTGTCATCTATCTCAACAACATTAAATTCTAATTTGTTGACATCTGGTCCAGTGTAAATCAAATCAAAGACATTTGACATTGCAGAGCTGTATTCAACAAGCTTTCAGACAAATAGCAGATAGAATTTTTCAAACACTGTAGCAGAACTACCTTATCCTCAGTATACAATGGTGTGAGAATCAAGTATCAGAAAAGAAATTACCAACAATGAGAAAGGAACACCTGGTTCTTTCCCCTTTTAGGTAACTGTAAACCAGAATAATTCCACTGAAGTCAACAACATGTACTGGGGAAAAAAAAATAATAGAGAAATTATGTTTTCTCACATTGTGCAAAATTTGGTTGATTTTATATATTTGGATGAGTATTCTTTATTATTCACAAAAGCATTATTCTCATTCCCTTGTAATACAGATTACTTAAACTTCCTCTCCCTCCACACAAAACCTAGCTACCCGAAGCTTATGTAATGAATAAAACTTTCCTCAGGAAATCTGAAGCAGAGTCAGTAAAGCATCTCAGAAACAGGATGTTTCAAAGTAGGAAACAATCTCATTTCTTGAAGATTATCTTAGTTTCTACCTTCTTACTAAAAATCTATGAGGGTGGTGAGTCACCGGAACAGGGTGACCAGGGAGGTTGTGGTTGCCCCAACACTGGATGTGTTCAAGACCAGGTTGGATGGGGCTTCAAGCAATCTGATCTGGTGGGAGGTATCCCTCCCCATGGCAGCGGGGGTGGAATTAGACAATCTTTAAGGTGTCTCACAGCCCAAACCATTTTATGATTCTATGATCTTAAACAGAATGGCTGAGTAATTTTTCAGCCTGCAAGTTATAAATATGACCGAAATATTTGCTAGAGTTAGTGGCCATGGAGAAGAACTCTTTTCCACAATGAGAAGTTATTTTGTTCATTGTGTCTTGATTCAAGCTTTGTACATAAATCTTCAGAGCCTTTATGAAATAGAATTTTAGTCTCTAGAAAGGAGAGATTAAACAAGGGAATGGAGCTGTTATAGTGACCAAGATGAGGTAGGATTCAAGCATTCTTGCATTATAATCTTGGCTCTGAACACAGTTTGAAGTGAGCTATCAGCTAGTTATAAATTCTTGATTCTGATTCTTTATTTGTGAAATGTAAATAGATGTTAAGCCTGTTAGAGTATGATTTTACAGTGCTTTTAAGCTCCTAAAGTTAATATAAACTCAGAATGTATCCATCAAAGAATGTAATAAGAAAGATAATTGCACAGGCAAGGTCTAGAAAGTGCAGGATTTAGTGATGCTATGGTGCAGGATTTAGGTGACATCAGTGATTTCATTCCTTTTAGTGGAGGAAAACCAGCCATTGTGATTTCACAAATGTAACCATCCCCTCCTGACCCTGCAGCCCCTTTTAGGCTATCCACCTCCACATCAGCAAGAGCACTACCCAGAATGACTTTTGGTCCGTTACTGTAAACACCTGGGAATCAAGGGAATCAAACACAATAAACTTTCCTCAGACTATTATGGAGGTTTAATAGGCAAGATGCAAGGGCTGCAGCGAGAGAGCTGTTTTCTCAGATTGCCTTTTATACAATATGTAGTTTGAGCTTAATTGTTTTCATCCCTAAACCAGTGATGACAGCTCTTCACTCTGAAAGATCCTGTCCAGTATATGAGTTTATGTTAGTCCACAAACCACAAAACATTTGTTTTTGTTTTTGTTTTTTTATTATTGAAGATTTCTATGCCAAATAATTAACTCAGTAAATGTAAAGATTTCCCTGAGATGAAACCGTGATAGTGAAAACATCAGCCTACTGCTAAATACCATCAACAGGAAGACTTGTGTCCTCACCGTTTATCAACATGTAAAAGGTATGAACACACACTGTCCTCAGTCAGACCTAACTGGGTGATTGAAACTGAACCATCACACCTTTCAGCAATATATTTGTCACACCATCAAAACCAGCTCATGAGAGAATGTTAATGAGTTTCCCCCAATACCTTGGAATGTGCTGAGTACTTCATAAACAGCAAGTGAACAACAACTGCAGCAACAGCAATGCTTGGAGTCAGGCTGGGGAGTGAGGATGAGGACTGAAATGAGATTGTGGCTACCTGCAATATCGAGCTAGCAAAATCAGGTATAACACTGAGTTGGCATATAACTATTTTTACAGAAAATAAATATAAAGGATAGAAAACGTTACCAATTCAAAAAGATTGGGTAGAAGTGTGGGGAAGAGCACTGCTCAAGAGCCACTGCCATTCCGAGGTGTGGCATGCCGAAGCCATGCAGCAGCCCTGTGTGCCTTGGGCCTATTAAAGTGCAGCTGCTATTCACTGGCCTGTTTCTAAAACCACAATAAACAAATAAAAAGATGCAACATAGACATACCTAGCAAGAAGTGTTTCATGTGAGGGCCTTAACGGCAGAAAGTCATGCGAGGTGCTTTCATGGGCTCTGAGCAGACACCTGCTGGCAGAAGGCCTTTGTCAGGATCAGAGCCACTCATCGGTATATTTTTTACTATTAAAAAGTGTAGATATGATTCAATGCCACAGACCTCCCCACTCCCTCTCTCTACTTGTTGAAGAAAGAAGCTCATCCTGTACTCTGCCACCTTCCTCTCCACCTCTGGATGTTTTGGAAGAGCTGCTTGTCATATTTTATAGCAGACCTCACATTATGATGAATAACAGCACCTAAAAAAATCCTAGGGCACCAAATCTTACTGCTGGCCATGAACCTCTGAGGGTACAGAGACCTCTGCAGTTTGCCTGTGGTGGAAGGGTGAGTGACAGGGCCAAGCTACCAGCTGCTGAGTCACGGATAAGGGAAGGGCTACCACTTCCTACAGGTGTTCCAGGAAAGAGCCTGATACCAAAGGTGGCCTCCTATAGAAAGACTCCTGTTGTCTTTGCCCCTCCAATTACCAGAGTAGGATACTGCTGTGAGGGGAAAAGAGGAATGAAAGGCAATCCTGACAGCCTGCTTTTCTTTCCCAGTCTCCAGAATTCTATTTTGAGCAGAAAGGACATATCTGTTTCTTCTCCAGCTGTGTAGCTCCCAGGAGCAGTGGGGAAGATGACGGCTGGAAGCACAGCATCCAGCTGCAGCCTTCTGAGAAGAGTTAGCCCTGAGTCACCACACCATCACACTGCATCATTACCAACCCTTAATACGCACTTGTGACCAAAGCCTTCTATAACAAATATTTTAGCCATGCCCTCTTCTTTTTATTGGGTTCAGTTTCTCATGTCAGCACTTCACAAGCCTCATGGAAAGCAACATTCAAAGTGCCTTCTCCCAGGCACTCAGTTATACATATTAAAGCAAATTAAATTTCACACAGTAGCCTGAAATTCATCAGTATCAGGGCCATATCCAAGATGAAGGATGTCTCTCTGGGCTGGCTTGCTCCAGAAGCAAGTCTACGTAGCGGAGCATATGGAGGTGTAGGACAACACTTGTCCCCCTTCCTACTTGCCCTCCCACAGTGGCATACTGACAGAAGCTTGCCCTCTTGCCTCGCTGTGCTGGGGCACTACTGGGTGGATTGCTAGGACTACCTAGCGATTTTTGCTTCTTTTACAGGCAGAAACAGTATCTGTTAGCAGTACAATAGTTGCAAAAAGTACTCTGCAGGGGAATGCTCATTCTAAACACACTGTTATTAAGGAACTATCTCATAAAACTGTTCTACAGACCTGATGACAACTCCTTTCTGAATTAGTCAAAGTGGTAACATCTCAGCATATTTTTAAGAATATAACATGTGTTCACTTGCTTTTCTGCTTGAAAAGGGCCTCTTGCTTTCAATAATATTCTCAATATTTCGACATCATCAATTAAATTAAATAATCAATGTTTTTCTCTGGAAAACCACTAAAAAGGCAGAATCATTATTGTGATTTAGCCACAGATCTACTATATGGTTAATGCTGTGATCGGCTCATTTTAACATGACTGTTACACACCTAAATATACGCCTGTTGGGTTTTAAACTTCACAACAACAGCAAGAAACACAACATGATTTGGCATTTACATCTTTGCAATGCACGTGTTGGAGCTAGTTCACCTCTCACTCGATGATGAAACATTTTTAGGTTCACTGCAATTATTCCAAAATTATACTGGTAGAAATCACAAGAAAAATAGGCCCCAGAATCCTTCTCATATAACAGAAATTGTCCATAAATAATTTGGACTTGATTCTTATATTCTATGAATCATGTAGATGTTTTGATTTACAACAGCTGAAATATCTGTCCCACCAAACATAAATTACAGGCTTGATATGAGAAGTAAATCCCCAGCAAGCTTCAGCTGATATGGAATCTATGTGCTGTTTTCACATGCAGAGTCTGTGTACTATCAGTCAAAATCTTCAGTTGCTGAATATTGCAGGTTATACTCAGGCATAGCTAATGCAAGAAGTTCAGTAAGTAGAGCAATACTTTCAGCTCTCAGCCATCTCCTTTTCTTCCTAAACTGCAGCAAAGTTTTCAGAAAAGAGCCTTTTTTTCAATTTCTTTGACATTGCTTGGAACTGCAAGCCTTTCCCCCTGCCATCCCACCATGGTACACAACCTTTTTTATCTTTGTTTCCTCCTTCCAAGATAGGACAAACCCCTTTCTTTCCATGTGCCTGGAGCAAAGAGTAGCCTCCTCCACTCCGCTCAGTTATCTGAAGACCTGTATCATTCCAGTTTTCTTCCACAGCATTGTTAGGGATCTGCATCTTTCCTGAGAGGTGGGTCAGATCTACACATGGATAGTAATTCGTTCACTACAATTGCTTTTTATGTTCCTACAATCCATCTGTCTAGCAAGTAGGTTTAGTATCCCTTGGGAAACTACAGAAATTGCATACATTGCTTACAAGATTAGGAATGTTCGTAATGCATTTTTACTGCTCTCCTAAACAGGATTCTGCGGTTAGAAACAGGAATAAGATGCAGCAGTTTGCCACACAGACTGCCAGATGTCTTGACACTCCGATCTAACATTCTCTCCATAGTCTTGTTTGGATTCCAGAGATTTCACTAAACTTTTCCTCTTCTGTTAAAGATCTGAATATGAACTGATTTTTATCCAACAAGTTCTCTCTGCCATAAAGGTAATTAAGAGCATGGGTGGAGTGCTGGGGCCTGAGGTGCAGGCCTCAAGTTGGAGTTGACATGTGGGTGAGTCACAACCTAGCAGAATGTTTTGTTGTTTCTGTTGGCTTCATGTTCCAGAGGCAGAACCTGGCCCATCTGTGTCTCTATGGCTCCACCCTCACCCAGGTGGTCATGGTTGGGGTGGCGGCTGAGGTCAGGATTTATTAACCAGAAGCTGATTAGTTAGAAGAGCTTTCTGTTGAGTGTGGCTTCTGTTGGGGCTGGTTGTGTCTTGCTGAGTTCTCATAGTGGCATCTTTCCATGTGAAGGGCAACTGAGGGAGCCATCTCTGTCTGTTGTGTCCAGCAGGCGATGCTGGCACCACAGTGGGCAGTAGAGAAGCTGGGCCCACAGGAACCTATGGCAGGACTGTCTGAAAGAAGACTTCTGAGGGGATATTGCGGAGTTCAGCGTTGGTCTGTGTGATCCGGCATCTGATGGCAGCATAAGATGATGGTGGCTGAGCCAGTACAACAATGGGCCAAACTCCAACCACTTTCAAAATGTCATAGTTGGGTAAAGATCATTCTCTATTCTAAAAGCTTGACTAATGGTGTTACAGCAGCTTAGCTGGTCCACTGTGGCTGCAAATTACAAGTTATTTGGGCACTGGAACACTCTGTCTTGTGGTGTTAGAGCCATGTCATTAGCCTGTACCAACTAGCTTTTTCCCAAGTAATTCCTGGGTGCTGTTCAAAAGCTAACACTGGATGGATTTTACCATAAAGTGCTCATGTGCACACAGGCAGTCTCTTTTGGAGGTTCAGAGGATTTATCAGCATAGACATGGGCTGTTCTGTGCTAGTCAGCCTCAATTACCATAAACATTTCTGGACACGCTTATTTTACCAGCTTAAACATGGCTTATAACTGTGTGTATGCTCTCAGCCCACTCATACTGCAAAGCACAAAAATTTACCAGGAATAAGATTGAAACCCAGGGCTGTTACCATGCTCAGCAGATACCCAATACTTTCTTGAACCTCTGTAACATACTCTTACATTGGATGCCTAAAATATAGCCTGTATTACGAATGTCTAGTACTGTAATATATATTGCTGTTATAGTGACTATTATTTCATGGCAAATTAAGCACATACTCTAGTAAGGAAGCCTAAGGTGGGACAGTTAGAAGCTAAGAGTATGGTTCTGTTACATAAAGCTTGAAAAGTACCTCTCTTTTTAAGTAAAGGGATGAGTATGCACATGTAGTCTGTGCCTGCAATTAATAATATAGCAATGTCATCATGGACAACTACATCAATAGATTAAACCACCCCCAATCTCATTGTAATTCAACACTGTAGGAGAAGGTCATAGCTATATTCAGGGGTTAAAATTAAGAGAAAGATTCATTAACTTTGAATCCAGCTCATCATGCCTGGAAGACTATGTACTGGGCAATGGCTTTACATTTTTAATAAGATAGGAAGCACTAGAAACAGAAAGACTGTCGAAAATATCTTCAGTGAAGTAATATTTAAAACAGAACTGTATTGGCTATAAAACAAGGTAGTAAGTAAAGAAATACGTGTGTTTTAAAAAGCACTCATGAATACATCAATAAACAGATAAATTATATTTTCTCATGTTGAACTCTGGTATCTTTCTCAAATGACTTTTGGAAATCAATGATAGTCAATCATGTAGGAACACTGTGCTAGAATTTAGTGCAAAATAGGAGTTGAAATCTTTATGCATGACAAATATCTAATGAAAGGTAAGTATCTTTGGTACTTAATTTATTTCAAGACCTTTTCTTTACCTTCCTCCTCTTTAGCAGAGGACACTTACTTAGATGTATGCGTGGGTACTGGCATTGTTGGCATCATAGAAACTGTCAGAGTTACTGAGATTAGATCTGATTTTATATGCACTTACAGCAGTGCAAATAAAAGAGTATGGATATAAAGACAGCCAAAAGTTGGATGGCTAAATTAACGTGAACTTAAAAAAACCCTTGAAATCAGGGACAAGTTTAGTACCAAGGATGTGGGATGGCACTGATGACATGAACTGTAATGCTTTTTCACGTTAAACCTTGCAGCAGGGAAGAAAAAGTTCCAGTATCACTGAGTTAGTGTAACAGTTTCTGTAAGTTTGTATCGGTGAGAGCTTCCACAAGCAAGGTCTACACAGGCATCAGCTGGAATCACAGAGTCCGCACTCTGCCCTGGCCAAAGATCAAGAACTGTATGTGAGTGTGCTTTCACTTGTTTTAAATCTCTTCAGAGAGCAGGTAAGAAGATGGCTCTGTCTTCTCTCCTCCAATGCTAAAGCACTTATTGGGCTTTTTAAAAAAAGTAGGAAAGATTGTATCCGCATTAAGTATTTTAGAATGAAAAGCCTTTCAAATGAGTAGTCTCCAGCTGCTTCAGAAGATGGGGTGTTGCACTTCCCTTGCCGACAGGGAGAAAGCAGCTGGCATGGGGATGTGCTGCTGTGGGTCTGCTCCTACCACGCTGCCTGTGAAGGCAGTGGAAAGTGGCACCATTCCCTGCCAGCCTGCTCCCCTCTGCCTCAGGGTGGCCAGAAACAAGGGAGTACAAAGGTACTTTAAATTTTCTCTTCAAGCTTGGCTTTTGTTTGCTTTAATCATGACCCAGTCTGAGAGGAGAACCAAGTCTTTTATCACCCTTGGTCTTTGATGAGACTAACAATAAGGGATGTTCAGTGTTGCTGCTGTGAACTTTGTCTGGTAGAGTGCTGTAAGATGAGAGTGGGAGACTTGTGTATTCAGTGCCTGTGCGTGTGAATGATAGAACAGGAGCAAAAGAGGGGGTGCACATGATACATATGTTCATGAACATCACTGCAGTTGCACCAGTGTAAAGAGAAAAACCAAGGGACAATCCTGAATTTATCTACATGCATTCAGCATGGTGCTGACTCAGTTATACATGTGGTTTTGGATAGGAGCTGTCATGCTTCCTGCTAGTTCAAAGCATGAGCAGATAAATCACAAGACTGTCTGGAAAAATAAAAAAAGAAAGGCTCTACAGACATATCCTCATCACATACTCATACTGGAGTCTAAAGAGCTACCTGAGGACTAGTTTTATAAGCAAAAAGAATATGTTAGACACTTACTGGTTAAGGAAGGATCAGACCTTGACTCAGGCCTCTTTTGAGTCATACCATGTTTAACATCACAAGTGTGCATGATGTGGAAAGTACATTGACAGATGTACAGCAGCAAATATCAAACTACTCAGTTGTAACTTTTGTTCCATTTCATCATAATTTCTGCACACTCTGTGGTGCAGAAAGGTTTACTAAAACTTTTCTGTACTCCTGCAAATTAGTTTTTTCCTTTGCAGTTTTTCCCCAGTGGTCATTGAGTAAATGGACCTTGTGAGAGGTTAAGTCTGCTGACTCAGAAAGTCTTAGCTTGAAAGATGGTGAAATATTCTTGAAAGTATTTAAACTTGTCATCAACATTGGAGGAAAAATGTGATGGAAATCAAGAATTCTTAAGCAGAAGACTATATTAAAAATTCAGAATGTTTTAAATCAACAAATTTAAAATTACATGGAGTACACAAAGAAGACAAAGGAAGTCTCATCAGAAGCATATTCTCCACTCCCTGAACTAAATTCTATGGTCTTCTATATCTACCAAATGATATATCCTATGTTTCTTTCCTGTTGTTTCTATCTTAGCATAAATTTTAAAAGCTACATGCTACTACTACTCTGACTTCAAAATTAACTGATGATAACTGAGTTTAACACAAAAATGACAATGATGCTTCTTCATCCTCCTCAGAGTTAACATTTATTACCTGCAAAACACATAGAAGGACATTGAAAATATAATCAGAGAATTGAATTTATTCATAGCAATTTTGCATCAGCTGCCACGGTAATGCAGCAGCATCTCTAAACCAAATTCATATAAAGGATATATAGTGCCATTCAGTGTTTTGAGTTCACGAGCAGACGAAATCCATTTTTCAGTAACACAAATACTGGCTTAATTTACAAAGATTTATGGATCAATTTCTTGCTCACAGGCTGCGTATCACAGTCCTGTATTGAGCTTCTTTCATGCCCTTAAGGGCAAGCTCAAGGAGAAGCCTTTTGGACCATGTTTCCTGTCATTAATTTTTAAAAAGGTGGGCTCTCTTACTGGCTCTGAGCAAGTCTTAAAAATGGTAACAAAAACAGATGCTAAGTTCTTTTAATTCCTTCAGACTTTGACTGCCAGGTATACAGCTTACTGTCAGCAAACAGTGGTACTTGTTGTGGCCTAAGAGGAAAAGCTCTGCTTTTACTTACATACCAGTCTAAAATATGAAATATTTGAGCAGCTACCTTTTATCACACTGAATTAAACCTTTCCCCAACTATTGTAAGCTACATAATAAATAATAACTAGGCATTTCCCCTGTAATACTAGGAGCTCAGTTTACAGGCTGAAAGGCAAATCATATTATTTCTAGTTTGCATGTTCTTTATTAGAAACGAAAACATAGCAGACATTTTATTTTTCATCCTTTCATCATTTTCTAGCCACAAGTTTATACAACAGATTTGTTTTCAACATCGCTCCTGCAGAAATTATTGTTAAATTCTAATAGAAATAGAAGACAGATTGAACACAGAGCTGGCATAATGTTTCTCCTCTCTTTTTCTCTGAAGGGTTCTGAGGTAACAGGAAAAGCAAAAAAGAGGCTAAAACTGCTTTTAAAAAATGAACCTTGTCAAATAAAAATGTATATATGTAGTTATCATTCATGCTTTTTATATATTTTAAAAGTTAGCAAGACCAATATTTGAAAATTATATTTTAATAAGGTTATAGATTAAAAATATGTTTTAGCAAAATACACTTTTCATTATGGAAAAGAGAGTAAAAATATCAGTTTAAACCTCTGCAAACTAAAAATAAGCTCATAACTTTAAAATAATTATGTGATCTTCCATCTTTTGACTAGCTCTTATCACAGTAGTTTTGAGAGAATTTAAAAATAATGTTTTATGTCTGAACATATTTTGTTTTATACTTGATTACACTTTCTGTGGATAAGCACTGTAGTTACATATACAGATAACCCTGGGACAGAAGAATTCTTTAATCTTATTCCCTGAATAAAAATTTAGCTGGTTTATAATAAAGAAATTCTATGCATATGGCAATGAAAACATTCAGAAAAGTTTTTGAACTTTACAATATTATTTAATGATTTATCTGAAAAAAAAATCTATTAATTTAAAACCAAAGGAACAGAAATAAATAGTAATATAGCTGATGGCTTTTTCTTTTCATCTTATAATATTTGTAAACCCATATTAAGTTATATGCTTAATTTATTCAGGACATACAGAAGAGGAAAAGATATAGTTACCCTCTACCACCTTCTCCATAATTAACTTTTTTTTTATCCTTTGGAAGCCTAATCCACAAGGCACATCATAGGCCTTTCTTCCATTAATTTGATTTTTTTACACTTTGAGTGACAATGATTTCAGACTAGTTAACAGTACTATGAAGTATATCCTGGTTTTATATAGGAGCATAAACTTCTGTTTTCATCAGCTGCATAAGCAACAAATACATGATATAGACTTAGGAGGGCTGCATGAGTGTACATCACTTACTTGCAGTAAGCTGCTTCAAAGGGTGAATTCTGTCTCAGAAAGAAAAATAAAGATATTTGCTACCTCTGATGTTCACTTGGTCTTAAAAGTGTTTGAGGCATGGGCTGAGCCTGTTTTTTATCATTTCAGACAAGTTATTTTGTATGTGTATCTTTCTTCATCCATGTAAGTAACCTGGTTTCAGATATTACCAGATTAAACTAGTTATCTTTCTTAAGCATGCAAGCCATCGCATTCCTAAAAGTTTCATTGCTTGTTTGAGCACCAAGTACAAAGTGTTTCTTGATTTACCACTTTAATTACTATGAAAAGCAGTATGGATAGGAGAACATTGTCCCAGAATTTGGAGTCAGAAAGTTCAGATTTGTAATCGAAACACTGAATGACCAAGAACGAAGAATTTTGCATCTCTGTTGCTTTAGTTTTAAAATAGAATAACAACATACATCTCTTTGCAACTTACAGATAGAAAATGACAAGTGATTTAGGTATCCTTGTGTCCTATTCTATGCCTGGTTTATGTTCCAATAAGGTCATTCTAAAAACTACTTCTGAAAAATGTTGTGTTGGTCATGGATTTGTTTTGCTTAGTGTGAATGCTCAGGAGGAAAATGTTTCATGAAAATTCAGCTGTTACCTTGGAGAAAAGATCATGGAGTCCCTGAATACTATTTTTCTCACACTATGCTTTGAAAAAATAATGAGGTCAAAGATCTACATCTTCCAGAAATCCAGATGTTCTTAATGCAAGAGTTACTATTAGCTGTCCTACAAGTCAGTGTTTTTTAATAATATTATTATTACTTAGTACATTGTAACAGTTTATTTTTCTCTATTTCCACAGAAAGAAGCATATTAGCGCTAACTTCTTAAAACAGCACAACCAGTACCTTTGATCTTAGTCACCAGAATTTAAGATATTGATATGGAAAAGAATAATTACAGGCATTTAATTTGCTTCAGTGTCGATATGTATGGATAGGAAATCTGAAAGTATTTTAATAATATTCAAGACTGGCATGTAAACATAAAACAACATACTGAATTACTGTTTACTCCAGGAACTTTGTGAAAACCTTGTTATAGTGAGGATAAAGTTCCTTCTGAATGAACAATGAAAATCTTGCCTTTTACTGAAACTCAAAGGGAAGAGAATCTTTCTTCTGTTGTGATATGTAAAGCACAGCGAAAGCATTGTCTTCATCTTGTTAAGGAAGTCACTCTTCAGGGTATAATCTTTCTTCAATAGTGCTAAAGAATATTATGAGTACTGACAAGAGAATAAGCACTGTATGAACATGCTGAGAGTGTAAATAGAAATATTTAAAAGTGTCCTCCTTATCTACTTCTTGGTTAATTCACAGAAAAGTGGTGGAACTGTGGTAGTGGTGTAGAACGCTAAGACATCCTTTTCTATATGTTTTACATTTGCATATCATGTGCAGATACTAAGATTATAACTTCTATTTAACTGTCTAGAGCTTCTATTTCCTGTCTAGAAGACTGGAAAGTCCTGTAGTATTCTTACTGATTTACTTACTTGCTTTATTTACTTACTGTTACAGGAAAAGCCCCCTGCTTCAGTGGGCTTTTCCTACAAGAGTTTAACACCATGACTTTTTACAAAACTGCAATGTGTCATGAAGAATGACAGAGACATGGAGCAACTAACAAATTTTCCGGATTTCATACCAAAACCCAGATTTTTTATCTAGGGTTACCTAAGTAAATGCATTGCAGAGAGTAAATGTGCTATTGTGCTGCCTGTTGTAGTTTTAAGGCAACACAGAGCTTTTTAATTTAAAAACATTATGTGTATTTTTACAAGCAGCTGGTGTTTAAAGTATGTTTGTAAGCAAATTGCAATTGATGTCTTTCTACTAATTTGGTATCTGGGGACAAACTTGAAAATTAGATCTACATATGACTAACGAAAATCTGTTGTACAATGTAATTAACTGAGTCGAGGTAGATACTCATAAAATGACACTAAACATGAGGGGTAAGTCTCAGAGGTCTTGTGTCACTGTTTGCATTATGATTCATGCATGAGCCAGCTACCAGTGAAGCCCCTGGAAGGAGCCTTCATCACGGCTGAGAAGGGGCACTGCGCTCTCTGGTGGACGTAAAGGAGACATGGGCAGAAAACAGGAGTTTCAGGAGGTGGCAACCCGTGAAACACCACCATAGCTGTCCCCACCTTGTTACCCATGTGAAGCTGTTGCTGCCATGTGTTAGCCCTGGAAGATCTGTTCCTCCTGAAACATGCAGGACTGTCTGAACTTTATATGCCCGTAGCAAATATTTTTGGTTAGGGCCATCTACATTCTTCATGATGCTTTTGGTACAGGTCCACTGTGGGCTGAGGAAGCCATAGTACCAGGTCATTTAATGCAACACCAGCATTCACTGTTACTATCCTGGTTTGGCTACAAGGTATCAAATGTCCAGAGGCCTTTTCTTTTCAGCAAACACACACAGAGACAACATGCTTTGTTAACTACTGAAAGGCCGCCGTCCTGCAAAAAGATTGCCCACCACTTTGGGCCTTACAGCCACCCCAGATTACTTTCCCAACCCTTTCTCTGTAACCTACAGGCCCTGCTCCAGCATCAGCCTTCCTACTACCCGTTGCTAGACACAGCTGCACCAGTGCTGCCTCCCAAAAGCTAGCCTAGCACTTAGGAGGTAGAAAACAGGGCAGAGGAGGGGCAGGGTTCCCTCCCTCTCCCAAGACAAGATCTTGCTCAGCCAGAAGACATCCTCAGGGCTATCCTTGGATCCATGGGCTGACCCTGACACTGCAGCTGGCTGAGGGCTGTAGAGGGCTTGTCGTATCCCCTCAGCACCAAAGCCTGCAGAGCAGTCATCACAGGGAATTGCTTCTTTTTTTATTTTTTTTATCTTAATTTCTCAAAATAGCTTCCAAGCCCTGGGCTTGAGTGCTGTACTGAGGTACTGTGAGGGCAGTTCTAAATGCAAAGAGCAGAGCAATAATAAACCCTAAGGGGCAAATTCTCAGCTGCTGAGACATCTCAGTGGCCATTACAACAATGTCTATTCTTTCATTTCACCATTGCAAATATTCCTGCATGTGCCAGCGGGCTCAAGTAGACCCTTGCTGCTTTTATTTTATGCTAGGAATATCAGCATTATGTTTTCCTCTCTCTCTTTATATTCTCCTGGACTTCTTCAGAGGAGAAACCACTGTTACCATGGACTTCCGAAGGGCAGACTTCAACCTGTTTAGAACACTGGTTGAGAAAGTCCCTTGGAGTACAGTCCTA
>JAVSBS010008554.1:0-11391 GCA_033124195.1 Coracias cyanogaster
CCTCTGCCTGTCCCTCTGCCTTCCTGCCTGCCCCTCTGCCTGCCTGCCTGCCCATCTGCCTGCCTCCCTGCCCACCTCCCTGCCTCCCCGCCTGCCTGCCCGCCTGCCTGCACGGTGCTGCCACCTCGTCCTGTAAGGCAGGCGCACCAAGCCAAGGTAGTTTTGAAAGGATCGAGGAACAGAAAGGCCATCAGCCTGCAGCTCGGGAGCCAGTGTTTCCCAAGGAGAAGAAAAAAAAAAGGCCTGACATGGTGGCAAACCATGTCCTTCTGCCATTCTGTCCTTCATTTCCTCCATGTTGCCTTTTTTATCTTGCCCTACAGTCCTTCCACTTAAAAAGCTCTAAAACCCCCAATATCTATTTTACCCTTGATGTGAAGATATTTGAAGTTGATGATCAGAAGAGACTGGAATTTACCACTCCAAAGGATGATAAGTTATTTGCTCAGTGACAGCAGATCATGTGTCTCCTAATGAACACGATTTGCAAGATGCAGCTACAGGGAATGGCTCCACACAAAAAATTTACAAAGTGTAGACCAGTAGAACAGCTCAGTTTAGAGACCCAGACCATTTATTCTAAGTGGCCCAGAAAAATGTTCCTGTGAAAACAGAAAATCCTATTATGCCGTTATATCTTTTCAAAAGACAGAGCAGTTTGTCAAGACCATTTTATGCATGGCTTACATATACATAAGAATCTTGATGAGCAGTAATGAAAGACCAGATTTAAAACAAACATTTTTAAATTGGGCCCGGGAACTGGCAGGGATGTTGAGTTCCCAATATTAGATGGCAATGACTTCTGTAAACAAGGAGCATGAGAAGAGAAAGTCCTAACCCCACAGGGCTCCTGCAGCTCAGAGAACCTCCACAGTGTAAGGTGTAAAGTGTTTGATGGCTGATACTAAGAGCACAGTGAAATGGTTTAGCATAGATAAAATCAAGCTGAGATGCCTCTGGGAATTCAAACTAGCTTTCTTCTGATGCTTTAAATCAAAATAATTTTAAATGTCTATCTATGCAGTTGTATACAAAATTACTGCAAATTGTCTGTGATGTAAGCAAACCAAGATGCTGATTCCTTAAAAAGAGCCAAAGCTTCCACAAGCATTACTACTGCAGCCAGTTCGCTGATTTGTTGCATGATATGCAAACTCTGCACCCACTTAAATGCTCAAGTGCTGAATGAAGTAAGGCTCACTTCAAAAATACCTCCTTTTTTCATCAACTCAATTTTAGTTGGTCCAGATACAAAAGCTGTTGAGATAATGGAAAATTCCTCACAACAGAGAAGACCTGACTGTATATGGGAACAGAGGGCTCTCTGCATGGCCACCTCTCATGACATTGTTGAAGACTATGGCAGTTGCATGTTGCAGAGAGAGCTGGATATTTTTCTTCCTGGATCCACTGCAGACAGACTATGGCAGCATAACAAACCGTTGTATCACAGCTGATCAGCCAAAAAGAAATTATCCAATCACTGAGTGCTCTGTAGCCCATTTAAAACCACCCTGCTAATCACAGGTAACTTCTATATTAAGCTAATTGTGAGAAAAGAGAAGCAATGGCTCCATGGCTAATGGTAGGAACAAACCTGATCTCTTGATCAGGGAGAGTGAGTAGCGGCCAGCACATACTCTCCTTCAAGGTATTTTTCAGTCAGAACTGAGATGCCTACACCAGCAGACCAGTAAAATGATTCTGCTGTTAATGATCGTGGGAATATAAGCCCCAAACAAAGCTACAGAAATAACCACAACGTTGATACACAACACCCCTCCCTCCTTAGAAAGATCACTGAAAATTCACCAAGCAGGATGGTGCATTTGCAGTTACATGGAATAATCCCAGATATTGCTGTTAGGTAAGAAAAAGACTTGTTATAGCTTCTGTCTTATTGTCACAAAGTATTCTGTAAGCACTTGTGCTCCTTGGCCCAGTTTCTTTTCCTTCCAATCTTGTTTTTCAAGCTGAACTCCTTTACTTATAAACATTCATTTAAATAGTTGTAGTATGAACCATGGCCTCTGAACGAGCAATCTCATTCATCTCTCCTCTGTGCAGCATTTTTCTTTTGCATGTCCCTATCTCTGTAGGGTATAATGCAATTCACTCCAATTAATTCAACTCAAAATGCTGCTCCCATTTGGCATGGAGCAAGTTCTAACAGAACCCAAAAACCAAATGCAGGTTTCCCAAACAGAAGTAATATGCTGAGAGGGCTTGGTTCAAGGTTCAAGCCTTAATGCTATTCTAGGTAAGTTCTGTGCAGCTGAATGTGGAAGTAAGCTGAGCTAGGAAAGAGTTAAATGATCAAGCTGAAATGTTATTTAAATGTCATGAATTAAAAGCTCCAGCCTAGCTGCAAAGAATAAAAAAGGGCACAAGCTTGGCAATGTTCCTAAGGCAGTAAAAGCAAAGTTTAGAGAGAAAGAAATCTTTGTCTGAATCCAAAAAGGAAACTCAAATTGGCAAAATGGAGCAAGGAAAATGTATCTGGGTGATAGCAAACTAACAGAATACAAATTTCCCTCAATACAAGGAAAGTCTCCATGAATTTGGGCATGACCACTGTCAAAGATCTCATCTTTGACATATATATATGTAATCAAGGTGAAACCCCGGCAATTTCATAGTCTATTTTTTAAAACTGCATTTAATTTGTTTCTGTTACATCTCCCTCTCCTGTTTCCCACTCTGGGGGTGGAAGGTCAGTCACTTCTTCCTCATTCATCTGTGTTATAAGAAATGCTGTTGGAGAATCCAAATTCTCCCCAGTTAGCACCAATGGGATTTTTGCTGATGATTTCAGTGAAATGGGAACATGGACACCAGCATCCCTGGAAAATCTGCAGCAAGTGGAAAGGAACCTAAAACCTCTTGCCTCTTCAAAGGAAACCATTAGCCAGAGGAGTGAGATTACACTAGGTCAATGTGATTGCTGACTGACACCAAAAAGGGTGGTCCCACCACCTCGTCTGTAGGGAACCCAGTCCAGCATGGGCACATTGAGATAGATCGGTCTGCTGATTTTGGGGAATGATTACCCTTTGTTTCTTGTTTCAGTGGGTTAGTTTTCTGTGGAGTCATCTGGTTGATCAGGTTCAATGGGTGGTCACATGACATCTAAATCCAACCTCAGGGAAGCAGTGTGTGAGCACAGGGCTGCGGGGAGTGGGCCCACTCCATACCCAAGTTAGGTTTACTATGAAATTGCCTCATGAGAAAAGTATGATAAGAAGCCTTGGCACTAGACTGTGATGGACTAGACTGAGAGTTTCTACAGGGTGCAATTAATGAGATTGCTGAGCAACCATTCTCCTAAATAGCAAGCCTGCCATTGAAAACTGGGTGGGGATAATTAATTCAATTTCTTGGAGGTTTGTATAGCTTCAGAGTGTGTTCCAACTCCTACCTCACCCTAGCAGTGAGAAAGTCTCCATGCAAAACTCTTGATGAGGGATGTGGGCTGCTCTGCAGCTGCAAAGTCCTTTAAACCTTCTAGGCTGAGTAGACTGGGCAGGGAGGTAACGTGAGCCCTGTCAGTCAGCACAGTGGCTGACATAATCTATCTGACTGCACAAACCCCATGGAAAGATTGCTCGGTCTGCATTTTTTCAATGGGTTTACTCTACCCTCCAGGTCCTTGCCACCCAACTCATAGCACCACTGGCACGGGAGGGACTAATAATAATTGAGCTACAGCAAATGTCATCACTTCCCACAGCCCCTTCCCCTCTGAGCCAGGCACTCAGAGCTTCAACCCAACAGGGGCAAAAGGGACATTCCTCACCCAGTATGAATGCAATCAAAACATGTCACAGTACTTCTAATGAAATCCTACTTAAAATTATTGCTTCTGTAGAATTGCCTGCAAGGAAAAACCCCGGAATAACTCAGTGAACATCTAGTTCAATGCACCATTGTTGTCTGTGACCAGTGCCAAACACATCCGAGAAAAGGCCATCACTGACATAAATTCCTGCAATCATACAAACAAGTATAAATGTCTTCCTGACTGTACCTGGGATATGGCCAATGATACATTAATAGCTTTTGTAATTTTCTCGTAGGTAGTGTAACCACAGAGGCTCTCTACACTGACATAATTAGGATTTTGGAGATTCCCTAAACAAATTCCCTTAAGAGAAGGGTTTCTGGATACGGTTTCAGGACTCTGGTGAATTGCTCAGGCTGGAATATGATGACAATATTCCTTGCAGTGACAGAAAGTAAGAAATCAGAAGAGAATACTGGAAATGGGTGCCTTCAGCTGGAAATGTGATATTACATGATCTGCTCATATTTGTTTCTTTATATATTTTCAAAGCAAAGTTGGACGAAGAGTACCTATCTGCTGTGCTGGTACTAACTGATGAAACATTTTGGAAATGATCTGCTCATATACCTAAATTCTTATCACAAAAGAAGGATGGAAATTCAACAGTATTCAGCACTTTTATAGCCCGGTTTTTTCTTATGAATCTAACTTTAGTTTTATAGGACTGGGTTCTGTGAAGCTAAGGAGTACACTTGTGCTGCTGCATGGGAAATGTCTTGTTTTTAATGAGTTGCCAACTTAATGGCCTATGGGATTTCAAAGTTCCTTTTCAGTTTTAAAGGAAATGATTAATATATATACTGTCTTTAATTATGGTGCTGTAATTGCGTGAAAGGAATTCCATTCATTCTTTTCTTTCTTTAAGTGTTATACATTTGTGAATGTTAAGACAATATATTCTCCTAAAAGGTCTGTCTGTAAAAGAGATGTATAATATCATTCACTTTCAAACATGAAGTAATGAGAATAATGGTATTCCTCAATTTTTTGGGCAGAATATTTTGATTCTTACTTTAAAAGGATACACAAGTTGTTTAAATGATTGCTTGACTAAAAAAAAAGGTGGATTTATATGGAAATAAATGCTTGGGTAGAAATATCTATTAATGTAATACTGTCCCTTATTTTTTACAACAAAAAGTATTTTATAAAGCAGGAAATCTCATGTGTGTATTTTTGTTGATACTGTAATTGGCTACTATAGCCCACTAGCAAATGCCCTAGGATAAATTTGGATAAATGGTAGTTATACTTCAGAAAGCAAATCTTAATCCTACTGTTCAGACTGAATAATCTTGGGATTTTCTAATTCTGAAGCTGATTTGTGACTTCTTTCTCTTGTTTTTGCCCCAAGTAATTGGGAGTTTAAGTTTCTGAGTTTTAAAGAGCTTATATATGTGCCGCATACAAATCCTAGCCAGACATTTTTCTGGTTATCAGCCAGACATTTTTCAACAACCTGTGAATCTCTGGAAATAAACTCTTTGATCTGGCCATTCCTTAAACCTAAGAAGAGCCTGATTTTACAAAAACTTTATTTAGAAAAAACTTTTACTGTGCACAACAATGCTCCACACAGACGCAGAACACCCTTCTCCCACTACCTACTCAGCTTTCCTGTAGCCAGCACCACACCAGGCACCACACCAGGTGCTCATCATCAGGGATGCCTAATTTGCTTTCCCACAAAGTCTGGCCTAGAGACCAAGACCCGCTCCCTGACATGAGTCACAAGGACAACATAGACAGCTTCTGAGACTGGAAGCCTTTTCTTTTACGTATGTCTGAAAACTTTGTTTCTTTGTGATTTTGAGTAGTCCCCAGTCCTTTAGAAAAATGTGTAAGACCTGTATTCACTAATGTAGTTCACAGCTTCTCATATGCAGCTCTCCAACCCACCAGAGGCAACTGACTCTCTCCTTAGCGGCAGCACCACCACAAAAAAAGGAACACAGACTAGGAAAGGACTACCTGTGTCATCAAATCCCAGGTGTCTGCTATCTCAGGCCATGTCATCTAACCCCTTTTATAAAGTTATCAAGCTCAATCTTAAAACTACTTAGGATTTGTTGCCTCTCTACACCTCTTGGGAAGCTCTCATTTCCAAGAGATAAGCTCCTATCATCTAACAGAAATACCTAGTATTAATCCTTAAGTGCATCAACTTGCATGTAGCAGAATTGCATTCAATCCTACTTCCATTTCTCTGGTCCTCATCTACTCTGTTAATTTCAGTGTTTTGCCCTTACAGAGCTGCATTGGGAAGGATGTAAATTTAAGAAGTTTATCCGATTCACAAGAACTGCATTATCATTATGCATATAAACAGAAAATGCTCTACTATCCTATCATGGTTACAGTGACCTTGCTTGTTAGTTAAGAAAGGAAAATATGCGCTCTTTTGTAATTAAATAAATGTACCAGCATCTTCTACTAGAAATGAAATGCAAAGTTAAATTGGGATAATACATTGCCACAGGATTATGAAAGGAAGTGATGAGGTAATTTTTGCAAATGTAATCTCATATGTATTAACCAATACAATTATAACGCAATATATTCATGTAAGAATCATTATGGTTAAGAAGTGCTTAGAAAAATAAGGGGCAAAGCAGGTAACAGATTAAAACATAAAGCTAGTTTTCTGCAGCTCTCCCTCACTTGTATTTCTGGAAACTCTGCCCCTAGCTTAACTGTAAGCCATGTCAAAATGAACAAGATAAGCAACTTAGAATGATAACATTATTTCTTATCTTTTACAGCCTGTAGCTGTGACAATAATTTCACAAACTTGTGTTCACACATCAACCAGACAACCTCAGGCACTAGTCTGAGGGGCCATTGCCATTACCGGCAGATGTTCCTACCTCCTGTGTCCTCGCCTAACTGTTCTGCTTTGTGCCATCAAGAAATTACAGTAGCACAGACCTACTTTTTGTAGCAAAGTCATTTCAGAATAACTTTTAACAGTATCAGGCTCAAGACCTGTCTTTGAGGATCTCTGCTTTCACACTAGTTCACTTTTCTTTTTAGCCAGTTCCTCACCCTGCCTACAGTTCTAATGCTAATCTTCAGGTTCTCCATCTTAATTACTGATTTTCCATTTGGCACTGTATCAAGTCCTCTACAGAAGCTGAAAACTCCATTGCATTTTTCAGTTACCTTATTAATGGAAGAAACCAAGTTTGTCTGGCATGAACTACTGCTGCCAAATACAATTTTCACGTTATCCTCTTACAGCAACTTTAGTCTCTTTAATATTTTTTTTCCATTAAAAATAGACTTTAAAGTCCTGTGAAGTCAAACTGAAAGACTATCCAGAATACCCTCCCTAAATATAGCACCATGTATTGATATAATTGAAACCTTGCAAGCTGCAGAATCTGTGTTATCTCTTTTCTTCATGCCCGCAGCACATTCTGCCTACCCTCAGTAGACCATGAAAGCACTGCAGATATATGAACAGTAATTTAAAAAGTCAATAAATTCCCCCATCAGGCATTTCAAGTAGGTTCATGAGAAATTAACAAATCTTGTATTGCCCGAAGTAGAATTAGATAATTTATTTGCATTTACTCTGGATTATATTAGCAATCCCTGTTGTACCAGTGTGGCAGCTCCCCGCAGGCAGCTGTGGAGTAAGAACATAATTTCTGCAGTCTGTGATGTTGATTCCCAGCTATGTTTCTAACTTCTCTTCTCCAGAACTTTGAACAGACATGTGAAATTATTATGTCTGAGAGGAGGAACTAGATGTATCTCACAAAGAGTAATTCTACAGCATATTCTGTCCTCAGTTTTAAAGTCCACAGTATATATGGGAGACTGTTCCTCCTTATATACTGCACCCACCTTTGAGAGAACAACACTGCTCTTTCTTTTCTTTTTATTTTTTACATACTGTTCCTTTCAAAATGTCTTCTCAGGTAGAATACCAGTGGTCTTGGGCGTTCACACATGGTTTATCACTTTCTGGCTGCTTGGTTCTTATGCCTCCACGCAAAATCATTCATAAAACATGAAATAATTACTCTGTTCTGTTCTGTTAGGGAAGGTTTTCAAACCTGGGCTTTAAGAATTTTACAAAACTGGGAGAGCCAAGAAAAAAACAAGTAATACAAGCAAAGATTTTGAAATTATGGCATAGAAACAAAAGATTAAAGAAATTAGATTCGTCTGATCCAGGATAAAGCAGACTGAAGAGAACTCAGGGAAGAAGTCTGGTATAATAACCTTCATAAAAGATGTAAAAGACTAACTAGGTATATTTGAGCTTTCCTTAATGCAAGGGGCCTGAAGTTGATAATCTCTCGATATATGTCAGTTTTGCATTTCTGTGCTTTTGTCTCAAGACAGAAAGTCATTGCCAGCATCACCAACGGACATTTTGGGCCTGGCAATTTCACCATCAGTGCCTTTGAGCATTGAGATGGCTGTTTTCATGCATATATCTCTCTATATAAACTGTTTCATTTTTCTTTTCTTGAGTAGTTCTTTGCAGGATACAGAGGTAAAGGTAGTCTATAGCCAAAGAGAGGGCAACTCTCTACTCTGTTACATTTATTCACTCATAAATTACAGGCGAACATACATAGAATTGTGACTTTGTTTGCATCTTCTATGAAGCCTTTGCTGTATTGTCTCAGATTATTTCTTTAGCAGAGATTAGTTTTGCTGATGCTGGATATATTATTAAAACATGTGTATTACCCTTTTTCTTTGGTGATACAATATCAGGTAAGGACATCACCTTCCCTTTACAGGGTAAGCGTGTCGCCTGCCCTTTACAGGAAGAGGTAGTAGGTAGAGTGAAGATCAGCCAACTACTTCCAGCTCTGTTCTTACACCAGAGTCCCATTCATAGATGAATGCCTTGAGCAATGTGTCTAGTGTTCTGAGACTGGAAACTATGACGGAAGTATTATGGGAGGCAGTAAAAGGACTAACTGCAACTGCTGTGTCAGTCTTCTTTCTACGTGGTTTATTGCTTCTTAAACAGACGGCTATACTTCTCATCTTAATGCAACATACCAGCATTAAAGCAAAAGACAGTCCTACTTTAAAAAGCTGAATAGCAAAGAATAACTGTTTGGCGGAAGACTGTGTTATTTCGGAATATGGTTTCTTTCTGTTGGGAACAATACCCTATTTAGAAAAAAAGGCGTGAAACTGTGGCTCCAGGGAATGGGAGGTGGACTGCCCCAGAGCCACAAGCAATGGGAGTCCCCACACAGCAGGCTGCCCCACAGCTGTGGACACTGAGAGCTATCAAGGAAGAATAAGCCTGGAAGCCCTGAGAGCCACGGCTCCCAGCACTTCCCAGATCTCTGCCAAGGAACCAGGTCAGCAAACTGTCAGGAAGCCGAGTAGGGTTCTCATTGAAATACTAGATTTTGATGAGTCAGCAAATACTCAATTAAAAACACGTCCAAATTTTTCCAACCAGCTCTATGCACAATCTAAATAAATAAAGGGTGTGGGGAGGAAACATTGTCCTTATTTTACACCAGAGGGACTGAGGCACAGAGATACGAAGTAACTTATGCCAGGTGCTTTAGAAAGTCCGCAGTCAGGAGGCAAACTTAGATTGCCGTCCCTTAATCACAAGAGTATCCTTCCTCTAAGCTTAATTAATTTGCCATTACAATGACCTTGTGAGATAAGTATTACTTTCATTTTATAAATGAGAAACCAAAATAACTTGTACAACAGCAGATAGGAAACCTGTATCTGAGCCAGGCCTTGAACCCAGTGTTCCTAAAGCTGCTAAGCTTTAGTAGCAAGCCTGCCTGCTTCTTTCATGGAGGAGATACAGTCAGTCCTGGATGACCTTAATTCTGCAGCAATGGTATAGATTCCTACAGCAAAACACTTCCGTGCTACGTTCTTGTTATACTGAAGCCATACTGTCCATAAAAAAATGCTGGTTTACTATGAATAAAGCCCTCCTATGTGACTGTGGGTAGTACAGAACTGAAAGTTTAGATAGAAGGAGGTAACTAATGCTTCCCTAAACACTCATACACACAGTTCAGCTGGCTTGCTTTGTTTTGCCAAGCACAAGCAGCTATAGCTATACTTAGGCACACCACATAAGCCCTTTTCTAAGTCTTTTATGATCCTAGGTTTCTTAGGCTTCTGTATGTAAATATTAACTCATCATTCAAATGGATTTCCACTTTGAACACGGCCCTAATTGTAGGCAAGAACTGCCCGTTCAGTTTTTATTAGTAGATTTTTCATTTCAAATGTCGGACGGCTTTTCTTTGTTGTGTTGTTTTTGCCTTTTTTAAAATGTGGGGTTGAAATTTTAGGGAACATAGCTATGGAAAATACACTATTCTGCTGGTGTTAGTATCTTCATAACCTTTTTATTTTCTACTACTTCTAGCCTTTGAACAGGAATTTGAAATTTGATAAGGCAGTGAGTAGCATTTAAACTATGGACATGTCTTCTGCTGCTACTGTGAAAACTGGCTTAAATTATGCAAAGACCTTTGATAAATCTGTTTGCAAGTACATAATAGAGAACCCAGAGCTTACCAACTAAAATGCACAACTCCAGTTTTCATTGGAGAGGCTGTATAGCTGCTGTCCTTTCTGAGAGACTGTATGCTTTGTCCCCTTCGGGCTGCCCAAGGACCAGCTGGAGGGCCACGGTACCTCTGCCATTCTCTCAGTGCTTTCTCTGCCTGCACCCAAGTGCCATGGAAGAAGATGCCCCCCAAGTTACATACAAAGGGACTGAGAGCTTGACCAAAGGATGGGAAAAAGGCAAAGCTAGAACTGCTGGTCGAGGGTGAAGCTCTGGCTGAGAACTGTTGAGGAAAGACTGGACTGTGACCAAGTAAGCAGGAAGGGAAAATTAGAATCGCTCGAGCAAGGAGACACTGACATACAGAAGAGTGGATAACAGGATTAGGAGCTCTCGGGGGAAATTAAGAGCAAACCAGGATTCACTAGGAAAAAAGAGACTGATACTGTGTGAGAAATGTCTATGGGATACATAGGAGTCATGCGAGTAAAATTAGCTAGGTTTGCCTGGGAAGGAGATTGGAAAAAACATGTAGAGACAGAGCAGAGCTGAGAACAAAGGATGCATTTTGGAAGGGAGACTGAGAGTTTGATGGGAGAAGGCTGGAAACAGGGGAAGGAGAAAACCTGGAAGCAGATG
Source organism: Coracias cyanogaster (assembly GCA_033124195.1). Taxonomy (NCBI): domain Eukaryota; kingdom Metazoa; phylum Chordata; class Aves; order Coraciiformes; family Coraciidae; genus Coracias; species Coracias cyanogaster. The sequence continues at coordinate 11,022 of JAVSBS010008554.1, forward strand.
GAAGGTGATAGGGATCCAGCTTGATGCCAAAGAGTTTGTGTTCATTAAAACACTCTTTCCTCCATGACCTGTAAAGAGTCTTTAGAATCACCATTTCTCTAGGGCCTTCAGATTTGTTTTAGAACCATTGGCAAAGTGTGTTTCTCCTCCTTTACTGGTTTATTAAATTGTGACATATTATACTAGACCTGTAGCAGAGAATCCAAAAGTTATTTTTATGGATAAATCCCATGAGAGTGAGCACGTCTCACATGAAATTTGGAAATTTATTTTTGGTGAAAGAAGAATCATGCAGTGACTGCATCAGTCGACAAGGGAAGACCTATAGATGTCATCTATCTGGACTTCTGCAAGGCCTTTGACACAGTCC
>JAVSBS010008555.1:0-17687 GCA_033124195.1 Coracias cyanogaster
GCAGGTGAGGTTGGCCGGGGCTCTGAGCAACCTGCTCGAGTTGCAGATGTCCCTGCTCAGTGCAGGGGGGTTGGACTGGATGACCTTGAAAGGTCCCTTCCCACCCAAACTATTCTGTGATTATACTTGGTATTTCAGAATATGGGTGGCCTACAGAGTAGCAGCTGTCTTGACCATACCTTTCCATCCAGATCTGTCTCCTGGGAGGGAAGTAGATCATTTCTTTGTCCTTTTTGTGCCACAGTGCCATGGCTCAGAGATGCAACCAGAGGACAAATGCTGGTGGCATCCCTGTGCTGTCAAACCAAGGAGGGATCATAGGCCTGAAGTTCATCCCATGCTGCCAGTGGTGTGTTTGCATGTGTGTGGTGAGTCTTGGGGATGAGCAGGATCCCTGTGAGAGACGGTGGAGGTGGGAAAAGTGAGGCTGAACATCTCGGACCCTTGCTCCAGCTGCTGGGAGCAGCCAGCGAGGCAGTGGAACAGGGAAAGCAGGTGGTGGCACCACCTCTCTTCCCACTCCTTTGCCCAGGACCCGGGACCACAGTATTGCCCATCCCTGGTCTCTGTCCCCTGCCAGCAGTCCTGTGTGGAGCTGCCTTCCTTGGCCCCGTCAGCCCGCGTACGTGTCCCTGCCACTGCAGGCTGAAGTGACATTTTATTTATCCCTTCTTAGTTTTCATGTGTCCTACCCTTGTGCGTTGCTTTCAGCGTTGCCTACAAGGAAAAATAATCCTGCAGGAGGCTTTGGCATGAGCGAGTCTGGTGGTGCCGGGGGAGGTTTTGTTCCTCGATAAATGTCACATTGAGCCCCAGGGGCTGGGAAGCAGCGGCCGCAGCTCAGCAGGGATCATAGAATCATGAGGCAGCCCTCACTCGGCAACAAGATGAGCCCCGTCCTTCTCCTTGCAGCAGCAGCGAAGCCCCAGGTCTTGCAGCCATTGAGAAAAGACCCACTCTTCCTCCCTGTGCGATGAACTTGGACACGTCAGCACGTTTTTTGGCTCTGCGCACCTCTGTGTGCCTGCGGCCTTCTGTGTTGGCTCCCCAGGGGCCCCGTGGTTGCGCTCAGCACGTTCCCTGCCTTGCACCATCCCCACCTTGTTTTTCTGCAACTTGCCATGGGTCACAAAGCTCCTTCTCTGCAAACGTGTCTCTGGTTCCTGCTGCAGAGCTGGGACTTCTCCGCACATGCCTTTATCACACAGGGGCACGCTTTGTGCTGCCAGCGTCTGTATCTGAACTCGTGCCGTTGCCTGAGCAGGAGATAACAAGGAAGTTGCGTATGGCCAGCAAGTGCTTTGCTCAGACAACGGCAGGGCTGGTGCTCAGCCCTGGTGCTGTGGCGCTGCTCCTGGGTGTACGCGCCAGGGCGATGCACTGGCCTTGGGCTGCGGTCCTGCCTCCTCACAGCATCCTCTTCCAGTGCTGGAAGAGCCCACCACCACCTTCCTTCCACCACCACCTTCCTTCCACCACCACCTTCCTTCCACCACCACCACCCTCTCCCGGAGCAGGGTGCTGGAGTTGGTGCTCTTGTGGAACCTTGCCACAGTTCTGCAGGTGCCAGGAGGTTCAGTGCTTCAAACGTGCTGCGCTTAAATGACGTCAGAGCAGCTTCTGCATCAACGGTGAAATAAGCTATTTCTTAGAAGCTGTGTTTGGAGGGGGAAATGTGGGACACCACCAGAGTTAGGAATGGGGGTAGGGTCAGACCTGGCTCTCCAGTTGCTGTTTGCACTCGTTGCCAGGACCCTGTACTGAAAGGTTTGTGGGGACCAATTTACAAAGGTGTTACTAAAGGGAATTTCAATGCTTTGTTTGAGGAGCTCTGTTACAATTGTGTGCATGCAACACACGATGTCTTTTTGTTTTGGGGTTTGGTTTGGTTTTGGTATTTTTGTGGGAGTTTTGTTGTTGTTGTTTGGGGGTTTTTTTTGTTTTATTTTAAAGATGCTCCAGGGCTATTCAGTGCATTGCTAAAAATATTTTGCTTTAAAACTTGAAAACATGAAGGAATAAAATGAGAGTTTGCAGCTGCTGCGCAACAGCTTAACAAGATGTGAGATAGAAGAAATAGCAAAAAAACCCTGATTTGCATCAGCAGAGGGAAGTCCCTGCAAAAAGTTCCAAGCAGGGACCTTGGAGGCCGGAGAAGGTTTCTTCAGAAGGAACTGTTGCGTCAGTCTGCTTAAAACCGAGGTTAGAAAATCACAAAACCAAGTGACAAAACCTCTGGAAAGGTGACGTTTGATTTGTAGCCTCAGCATTGAGAAATGCACTGTGATACAGGATGGATGTTGGTGTCACCTGAAGCCCCAGAGCTGAGCTCCTCCATCACCCAGGCTCCGCTGGGTTCAGCAGCCAACGTCCTCCAGATCCTTCTCGGGGAGGTTTCCAATGTCCCTGTGCAGACAATAACTGACCGGGTGCTTTTTGCTTTTTCAGGGTGTCACCCAAAACAGCTGTGAGTCGGCTGGTGTCTCCTCTACCCCTCCCTCCCTCCAAAACTAGGACGTCTAAATTTAACCTGCTATCGACAGATGAGGCTGGAGAGTTTCCACTGTGGAAAGGAATCCCACTCAGAACCTCTCCTCAGGCTCCATCCCTACACATTCCTCTCCTCGAGCCGTGACCTCCCCTGTGTTTCATTCCTCCTCTTCTCCTGCACTTGGGCTCGTGTCACTGCTAGGGACTAGTGGAGCTTCCCAGACTGGCTCTGTGGCTGTTGGTGTTTCATGTGGGCACACACCTCAGTGGGTTGTGGATGATGGTACCAGGTCTCCCTGGAGACCTGCACTGCCTGGAGCTGCAAAGGTTGGCTCAAACCTTTCAGGGGTGTAAGAGGCTTGTAACAGGCTCTTGTTGACTCCAAGGAGAACCCAGGGACATGCAGCGGAGACATTAGTGTGAGGTGCACCTTGTTGGGGGATGCTCCAGAGGTAAGGGTCCGCTCCCTGTGCCCAGGGCACGTGCTGGGAAAGCCCCGAGCATGATGTGGCTCCAGCAGCCCAACCAGGCAGGAGGGTCCCAGCGGCTGGGTGGGAGCTGATGCAAGTGGCGAGATCTTGGAGCAGACAGAGCACGTCTGTCCTCTGCTGCTTTTTGAAGAAGCCTTGATGCATCTTTACCTGCTGGATCAGAGAGCAGCAAAACTACTGAAAGAGCTAAAGGAGAAACCTGTGTCCTTGGGGCACAGCCGAGGGGAGTGAGCCCATGGTGGGATGAGCCCATGGTGGGATCAGGCCATGGCAGGAGGAGCTGGAGGACAGACCTGGAAGGTGCCAGGGTTGGGCCCCGTGGATGAGGGGTTAGAACGGGAGCTGTGCTGTGCTTGGCCAGGGAGCCCCTGCTCCCTGCAAACAATTTCAGCAGTTTCCTTTACTGGGGAGCAGGCAGAACCTAAACATGAAAAATGTGGGGGAACAATGAAATTGGTATTTGAAAACCAGTTGCTTGGTGCCACAGCTTTTAACCCCTCGTGTGCCCAGGTCTGAAAGGGCAGCTCTGCAGCCAGGGCAGCGGGGCCTGGCTGAGCCTCTGCCTCTCTCTCCAGACGGGGCATTTTCAGCTAACATCTGAGGAGGCTTCTGCTAAACAAGCAAACGGTGTCAGGAAGCTGAAGCGTGCGGAAGTTCAGCTGCTGCCTCCGCCGGCCGGCTCGGCTCTGTCCTGCCGTCGCAAGAGGCACAGCAACCTGGTAATGAAAAATGCAGGATGTCGGCTGGTATTTTTAACCAGAACCCTCCACCCGCTATCTGATGCAGCTGAGATAGAGAGAAAAGGCACTCACGGTAAACAGGGTGTTGACCGCTGCCTTGACATGTGAGCGCAGAGGTGGTGGAACCGTTTGTCTGAACCAGCCACCGCCCAAACAGTGCCAGGCAGACGCGTTTGAAAACTTCACTTTTATTTCTCTCTCTGTTATAAAAGCAGGGTTTTGTTTTTTACATCTCTGTTAAGTGTCCAGACTCGGTGCATCTTGGTTTTGTTTTCACAGTATCTCTGCCAGCCCAAGGACGATTCTTATTGCTGCGCCAGGAGCCAGGGCAGGAGCGTTGGGTGCCGAGGCTCGGGCAGCCCTCACCTCACCCCAGTGCTGCTGGACCTGGCCTTGCTCCCCACCGTGCCGGCTCAACAGGTCCACCCCTCCCCAACGCTGCTTAATTATCTTTATTGACTCTCCAAGGGGCTGCCCGTCTCTCGCCGCGCTTGTCTCGGCGCCAAGGGTAGGAAAGGAGAACCACGCAGTCCGTGATGCTGCTCGACAGCATCTGCCAGCCCCTGCCCTGCTGCTTCCCACCATGGACCACTGCGGGATTCCGACAGGGATGGTCAGGATACACTCTCAGCTCCTGTGGTGATCTGGGGCCGTAAAGAGCTGAGCATCAGTGATGGGAGAGGTGAGGCAGAGACAAGCTCACGGACATCAGCATCCCACGTTGGTGCCCCAGCGCCTTCCCAGTGTATCCTTTGTGCATTCCTGGTTCTACCTATAGTTGCCGGAGAAGGAGCTTTATTCACCTCAGCTTATTTACCACTGGGTAAATATCTAAATATTTTTAAATACTATTTAGCACTGGGTGCAGGATGCCTCAAGGTCCCAGACATCCAAGTCCCCGTTGGGACACTGTCAATCCCCGTTCTAACCATATGGCCATTAAGCAGCGGTATCAGTAGCGATGTCTATAGCACCTGCTACTTCCAGGCACCATTCCTTTTATATTTGATTTGTCCCCATCAGTTTTGTAATGAAGCAGCATTGGAAAATCATCACTTTTAATCACAACGCGTGGAATCTCCAAAGAGGCAGCATCACTTCTCTGTGCCGTGTCTGGTGACGCGAATGGAGGTGGAGGGGCACGTTTCAACCTAGGCACGGGATAAAGGCATTCTTTGGGAAGGGAGAGGTCCATGCAAAGCCGACCCCAACGTGACGTTTGAATTTCATATTTACTGCTTAGCTGGGTCCGTTCAGTGCAACAGGACGAATTAGCCAGGAGGTTACTACCAAATTGCATGGATGCATCCAGTCCGCCAGGTAGAGGGAGTAGGAGGAACCAGATTTACTTAATTCACTGGGAGACTAAGTCCAACACAAAACTAAGTGGAAAAGGGCGTAGGTGTTCCCTGAATGTGGTTTTTGGTGACTGAGAAGAAATCTTTCCTTGGAATTCCTTCGTGCAGCTAATTAAGACAACTGGGTCCAATTTCTTCGACCCATGCTGACATCAGTGAGAACTGTAAGTACTCAGCACCTGGAGACAAAGTGACTACCAGACATAAATACCCCTTCTGCTCCCACCCGCGGGGCTGCCCAGAAGTGCGTCTATGCAGGAGCCAAGATGCGTGCAAGCATTATCAGCTATTCACCCACAGCTCACATTGTGTCCTCTTCTGCATGTATTGCCTAGGAGAAAATACAGACGGGTCCCAAAGGGCTGTGCCAGTAGAGCTATAGTTAGGATCTGAATCTGTACGAAAATGGAGTTTAATACAGAGAGTGACTGTGCAAGTCCGCGTCTCCCCAGCTTCACCCTTTGTAGTCTCAAAGCCTAGACTTAGGCAACCTTTGGCTCGTGGATTTGGATTTGATCCAGTCCGTGTGTTTGCAAGCTGCTTGTAGTGCTGGATTCCCTATGAGCGATCTGCTCGCGGAAGAGAGCAGCTCTGTGGCTGAGCATCTCTGAGAAGCGGCGCGTGGAGGAGGGCAGGCTCCCCTGGGAAGGGGGGGTCTGGTCGCAGGGACCCAGGATCCTTGTTTGCTGGTTTGAGACTGTCGTGGTGGGGGGGTGTATCTTCTGGGCGTGCTTTCCCCAGGCAGGAGGTGATGAACTTGTTGCAGAAGTAGATGTTGTGGCTTTGGAGAAGTGAGGAAGAAGAATTTCTTGCTGGTAATGTCCTGTGTGGAAGATGGAGATGGCAATAGCAGCTAACTGGTGCCTCTCCGAGAGGAGAGCCTTTCGAGAGCGTGTTTGGCTGTGAGACCTGTTTAGACCAGCTCAGCAGGGCCGGGCTCGTAGCTGGCACGCTGAGCTCTTCAGTCCTAGCTCTTGAGGCAGATTGTTAATAAGAGGAGGAAATGTTTAGGGGAAGGAGCTGTGGAGGGAAGGGGAAGTGATCTGCCTCAGGCCATGTGCTGGAGCAAGAGAGCAGATCGTCCGCTCCCCGTCTTGCGCCCTGTCCTCCAGATGCCACCTCTACGGCAGAACTTCCTCCCATTCAAACGACTCCTCCATGCCGCCTTCCTCTGCAGAAGTGCATCTGGTTATCTCTGAAGCCATCTGAACGAGGCCCTTATCAAAACCTACAGGTTCCACCTCCTTCCCGAAATGCACCTTACTACAGGAGGATCTACGCCCCAGACCTGGGTGCTGCCCTGCTTGCACCTTCTCATGCATTACCCTTTGCTACATAGATGTTGGTGCCACAACCAGACAGGTACAGAGTCACCCACGGTCCTGCCTGTATCCCATTCCTGACAGTCGTGTACATCACAAGGTCATTTGGAAGAAAATAATCTACTAACCCCAGTGTGATTTGTTCTCATGGGAAGAAGAGTTTTTCAGAGCTTTTGCTTCTAGTGTTTGCGAGGAATGGGTGCCTGTTATTTTCAGATGTGGCTGTTCCTGAATTATGGGTATCGCTGGGTAGACTCAGTAGATGAGATCTGCCCTCGCTTACACCCATGCATCTCCAGTGACTTCAGAAGGATCCTTTTTATATCCTGCTCTTCTTACAGCACCGGCACTTGGATTTCATGGGAAAACGGGGCAACAGAGCTTCACCCCACAACAGCCGCTGCACGAGCTGTTGGCTTTTAGGCCACAAGAAGGTGAGACCATGGGCCAGCTGGGCAAACATCTAGGTGTCCTAAAGACAAACCCAGCACGACGTTCCCCCCCTCTTGATCTATGCTGACTCCCAGGGCCACTCTTATCCCATATTATAATGCTAACGGGAGACTGATCACCAGTGTACACAGTGCAAGCTTGCTTGCTACCCGTTCTGCAAAGCAGGGAGATGGCCTAGTAGCTCCCCCTCGAGAGACATCCTACAGCAGGTTTGTTATTTGCATTGCTTTGAAACTGAGATTATTTCCGTGCTTCCTCGTTCCAGGTTTTAAAACCAGGAAGATTTTCTTTTTATCACACTTCTTCCAACTTGATGCCCTTTCCATCCATCAGCCCGTGACGCGCTGACAATCTACTCCTTGTTCCAAAACGTTCTCCCAAAACTTCTGTAGAAAGGACATTCTGCCTGGTGGTGGTTTTGTTGGTTTTTGTTTTTTCAAACATAGCTTTAAGGCAAAAGTTTGGCAATGCAAAGCAAAGTCTACATAAGGCCGCATGACTTGGATTTGCAACTCAGAACCTTACAGCTTAAAAAAAAAAAAAAATCTTCATCTTAAATAGTCAACTTTTTGCTCCAGGAACTTGTTTTGTTCTCAACCAAAAAGAAAAAAAAAAAAAAAAAGACTCTTAAAATCCCAAATAAAATGTTCTTATTGTTCTGGGCAGTCTGGACAAGCTAATGAGACTGAAGTCCAAACAGTAACTAAAGTAGGGAAGAAAAAAAAAAAGCTATAGGGTTAGACATCAGTGTTAGTTTCTTCCCTTAGGAATCCAGTGATGAGACAGACCCCGTCAAAGGTCTCCTCTTTAGCTTTAGCACAGTGAAATCCGTCCCAATGGGAGAAGGTAGAATGGTTGCATTTGTTGAATGACTAAAAAGTGCATTTTGATTTTGCTCAGATTATATGTGTGTATTCTAATACCTAAGTGATTGTTTTGCTTCGGGTTTGTGTTTGTTTTTTTTTCTCTCCCTTTTGGTGCCGGGACGCCAGGTTTATATTACCGATGTTTTGGAGGTATCACCACAAGTGGTGGTCCATCCTTTGGCCTCCACATGAGTACCTGAGCATCATTGGCATTGGGTTTGACAAGGGCACTGGGTGGTATTGGCTCATTCTTGCTAAGGACCTGGGGCTGCTCTTGGGCAGAGGGCTCCTGCAGCTTGGCACGCTGCCCCAAGGGTCTGCTGGGATTCACCTCGATGCCCAGCCTCATGCGCCATTTGATAGTCTGCAAGGTCACCATTTCGTTCGTAGCCGTGTTGGTTGCAACCAGCCAGGTGGTGAAGCTTTGATCCCGGTGAATGCTTGTGAGTTTGGCCACGTTGCTCTCACTGACGGGCACCGCCCACGTCACGCTCGGGTAGAAGTTGTCGTTCATGCTGATGTTGAACTTGGACTCCTTCTTTGTGGGACCCACAATGGTGCAGGTTTCTGTCGTGTTGCCATACCAGGGATAGTTCACTCCATCTGAGTCACTGATGGCCTGGATTTTACCGTCCAGTAAATCTGGAAGCTCCCAACTTGACCTGCCATAATCAACAACAAATAGATAATGCATTAATTAATTAGTTAAGAAACACGCTGGACTTCAAGGAAGGCGAGAGAGGAGTTGTGAACACGTTGCCCCTTTAGCTCTTACTGGAGTTTGTGCCTTTCACACCATCCTGCCGAAAGCTCCTCCCTGCCATTAAAACTGTGTCTGCACATTTCCAGGCCTGATTGTGGAAATCTGTCCTGCTGTTAAACACCACTGAGGAACCATCACCGTGCAGGGCCAAGGCTTTCCTCGCAGGGACCGGCGGCTACCTGGAGCGGCTCAAAATCTGTTGGTGTTTACGTAAGGCTACAAAGGTAGGTGCTCATAAAGTTCCAGTGTTGGAGAACATCCAGTGTTGCAGGTATCTTTTTGCAGCTCCTTGGCTGCCTGAGCACAAGGACTCACTCCAACACCGCGTTAAGGATCTCAGCTCCTGCACCAGTGAGAGCAGGGCTCGGCGCTGAGGTTCTTGCTCTCTACAGCACAAAATCTCCTGTGTCGGCAGAACGGGCAAGCTCCGAGCTGGCCCTGGGGGTGAGGGGACAGAAGACTGAAGTGGTGGAAGTAAGATCAAGGACTCAACTGGACCACAAAGGTTCCCGTTGCCTCATTCTGTTCTTTCTTTTCAGTCCCTACCTGCAAAAACGCCTTTTCTCCCTGGATAAGCCACCATCCCTCCCCGGTGTGTTCCTGGCACTGGAAGTGTAACCCATCCCTCTCCAGCCCTAGGGAGGACCCAGTTCAAAGGCTCACACCAGGCTCCGGGCTGGGGATGGTGTTACAGTAATCAGAGAATCCGAGGTCAGCCAGCCTGTAAAACTGCCTGAGCCGGTCGTCTGTGCGCTGCACTCGCGAGACCGACGAAAGGTCAGGCTTTCTAGCAAGACAGTGAGTGAAAGCGGTCCTCCTTCCACCGCTGGTGCACAACCTGGGATTCCTTAGTAACTTCCCATTTCATTTTTAAGATTAGATTTGCCAATAGAAGCAAACTACTGTACATGCCTCCGAAAAACGCTTAGATATTAGTGGAGTGAAGGCGCTAAGATGCCGTAACCATGGACCGTACGCCGGGTATTTTAAGGTTGTTCTGTTAAACACCAGGCTGGTGGAGGTGCCTCTACTGTACCTTCTCCCCCTGCCCCCCAGAGATGATGTCCCCCTGGCCGAAGGGGCTGTGTGGCAGCAGCAGCTCACTCCCAGCACGGCATCTGCCCTTGACCCCGCAGTGGGGCTGGGATGCTGGGCTCTGCACCAGCCCCAAACGCTGCGGCTCCTGCTGCGGGCTGTGCCACGGGACAGGGCTTATCTTTGGAGGGAGGCCGAGGGGACGTGCTGGGGCTTGTCAGGGTGACTGTCCAAGCTTTTAATGAGGCTGGTTCTATGGCTTAAAATAGCCCCTTGGCTGAGGCAGGGGCTGCAGGTGGAGGGGACGTGTTGGGCCTGGCTGGCTTTGATGTAGCTTTGGGACAAGCTGCTCCTCTCCACTGGCCAGGACTAACGTGACCATCTCACGAGGCTGTTCTGACTGTTAATTAGTTAATGACCGTGAAGTGCCTCCATGTTTGTAACCACTGGATCGTTCAGCAGTTAGCTGTAAATATCTGGCTGTAGCTAGAAGGTGCCAAGGGGGATTTAAAGAGCTCGTTTATCTTTTTTTTTTTTTTTTTCATGCGAGCAGGGGTCCTAGCAAAAATCTCCCCGTGCAGTGGCAGGCGTTGGGCGAAGGGCTGCGAGAGGCAGCTAGTTTGCAGGTTAAGGGCAAGGCAGGACACGGGCTGCTCCGGGGGATGCAGGGATGCTCTGAGCAGCAGGACCAGGGGTTAGCAGCAGCCGGGGGTTATGCAAGCACCACATCTCCCTGCGCAGATTTACTGGCTGCTGTCAGCTCCCGCACGGCTGCAGCAATCCTCTCCTGGAGCCCATAGCCAGCAGGCAGAGGGAGTCCTTTCCCTGGAAGAAAATTGTGAGCGAAGGCAGCCAAAAGGAGATCCCTGAGCTGTCCTGCCAGGACCCCCATCCACCGGAGAGACGGTCATGGGCTCTGCTCTCTAAACAGGAGCCATCCTGGCTCCTTGTCCCCCACGCTCTTCAGAGAGCACCAAGAACGGAAAGGCTGCAGGGACATTGGATGAACGCAGCCCTCGGAGGGTGGATGAGCTCGGCCGTGCCCCGCAGCCCCCCACCTCCCCCCTGCCACACAGCCCAGCTCTGAAACACCATCTGGGGACTCTTCCTCTCCCTTTCAGCAGATGGTTTAGGATTACTTTCCATTCAGACAGTGGCTGCTACTCAGCTTGGCTGTCACCTGGGCTTGAGATGTGACAATTTCCCAGAGGTTTACCCCGGGACAGGTGCGGTGCTGAGGTGCAGGCACAGCATCTCTGTGGGTTCAGAGGTGCCAAACTGGGACCTGAGATGCTACAAGCAGCTGATAAACCTCCTGGGCTAGTCCAGCCTCCTCAGATCAGAGGCTGGTGGGCAAACAGCAAAAGAATCAGGTAGAGTATGCTCAGAAACTGCAGGTAACTAAAAACTGCTTGTCCCCAGCTTCATTCCCAGTAGACCTATCTGACCTCAGACCAGTACAGAACTGCAGGACCTTCTCAGAATCTGCCCAGGGTTTAAACAAGAGCAAAAATGTGGAGCTGTGTCAGGGCCCAGGCAGGTCACTGAAGGCAGGATACCGCCTGCAGAGCCTGAGAACCCCCGCCACAGAGCCGAGCGTGTTCGAGAGCACGTGGCTGCACCCAGGGAAGCTCAGAAGTGCACCCAGCTACAGAAAAGGCGTGGGCAGGAACGGGGAAGGAGAAACGGGCCTGTCTCTCTTTACGGAGCACACTGTGCCTAATTCTAGTCAGTGTGGTTAACCCCGGGGTTTCAAAACCATCACGCTTCATCTGCGCAGCTTAGTAAGGAGAAGAAGAACACGACGATGATCCCATGACCGGAGCGAAAGCAGAGGCTGCCTGATGGTCGCTGCAGCTGGTGGTTGCCCCTTCCCTGCTGCTACAGCAACGCCTGTGTGCCAGCCAGGTTGGGAGCCTCTGCTTGCAGAGGATGTCTATGTTAAGCAATATGCCAACAACTGGCCTTTTGGATGATTTGGGAAAGAACACTGTGGAATGATCTTTGGCTGCATCAGCATCTTTCTGTGGTTGTGTCGAGCCAAGGAAAGACCAGAAAGTGCCCAATAAACACTTTGCTGACCATAGCAGGGAAGAGGCATGAAAAGAAACCAACCTATCTCTTTTCATGGATTCACTATAGCTGATCAGCTCTAAAATCAGTAGGTTCTTGCTTGTAATACTGACAAGCCTGTTTCTGCCACTTCTGGAATTGCCAGAGGCAGTGTGGGCATCACCAGCGACTGGAGCTGCCAACAAACCCCCTTTCACAACTGTCTTCTCGGCACCCAGAGGAGGAACTTTGAGCTATTTCTCACGGCAGAACTGTGGCCCTGCTGCTGACAGCCGAGCAGCTTTACGCAGGTTTTAGCCTCCTAGTCCTCATTCAGGTATGTTTCTTCCTATCCTGTCAAACCAACCAAAGCCCCCAGCTTCTCCCGAGCTCTCCAGATGTCTGTCCCACAGCACCCACCCCAGCAATGGCCGCAGGGGCCTGTGCAGTGACAGGCACAGCAGTGACACGGGTATATTCAGTTAACCTTCCCAGGCAGGCACTATTGCATCCTCAGCCCCCAGTTCCTTAAAGCCAGCTCCTAATTAGCGGCAGGGCAGATGGACTCGCACACCCTTGCGCTTCCCAGCACCCTTCTTCTCCTCAAGGAGAGCAGCCCGGCTCAGCCGGAGGCTGTGCTTGGAGCAGGTACGACGTGTGGGCGCTGAAAAGCTGTCTCGGGGCTTTCACATCCCTGCTCCTACCTGCCTCCCTCCTCTGTGCCTGCGACGAGCTGAGAGGAAGAAAGAACCTGATATTCAGAGCTGCTTAATTTGAAATTGTCCTTTACAGTGTCTCTCTCTCACCTACTCTGGCAAGCCAAGCAATTCAAGCCAGGGTTCTAGAGAAGAGCAGGAAGGAAATTTAAGCTGCTGTTCCCCAGCTGTGGGAGCTGTGCTGCTGTGGTCCCTCTTCCCCCATCCTCCAGCTGCTGGTTCCTGCCTCGTCTCCTGAGCCAGCAGTGATGTTTGATGCACATGGGAGTAAAACTAGCAGAAAACTGGCATTAAGGGACAAATTTCTGCTGGTTTAGCTGAGCAGGCTCAAGTCAGCCCAGACTAGCTATTTATGTGGGCTAAGGCGCGTGCAGGTAAGGTAAGGGCCAGGGGCCACACAAGGGCAGCGAAGCCTCTTCTTCTAAACCCCTGGAGGGGTAAATTCCCACAGTGAATCTGGTTTTGATTGTGTTTTCCCTCCTGAGGACTGGGGGTTTATTCTCTTGACAAGTTGATTTCTCGAATTCATTGTCTCCTGCAGGGCACAGAGGATTTAATCTCACAAGAGAGATGCCCGGTCAGGTAAAGTGCTGATGTTAACGCTGCCCAGATGCCCCTTTGGGTTCTCCAGGGAAGAAATACCTCCCTGAAACTTCTCCAGATTCTTGGCTGATCATATTCAAACTCCAATTTTATTTATCTCTCTGTTTTGCATATCTCCATCTGCACCGCTTCTTGCACATCTCCATGGAGATGAAGACACAAGGCTGGATAATGCCATTCCGGCATCGCCCAGCTACTGACGTGGGTCCCACCAGGTGCTGCACGACCAGGCGCAGAAACCAGCACCCACCCCAGGAGATCCCAGCGAGGACCTGGACCAGCTGCTCCACCACAGGTCAGAGCTCTGAGGCCTGATCCTGGATGCACAGCGGCATCCTGCCCTAAGGGCAAAACCCTGCTCTGGGGGGAGCAGCAGTACCAGTCACGGGGCCAAACGGGAGTCTGCCCCAGTTCTGAATGGAGGAGGGGTCAGAGAGCAGGTGCATATCCTCATCCTGGGGGTCTTCATGTTCCCAGCAGCATCCACTGACTTACACATAAAATAATGCCAGCATTTATGTGTTATCTGAGCCTTAATTATTTTCCTTTACATCTAAACCTGCTGCATTTACCCTCAAAATTGTCAGTGCTGCTTTAAATGCATGTGTCAAAATTATCCCCTCTGTAGCTACCATCGCTATAGGAGCGTTATGCACAGCTCCATCTGCTCCAGTATTTCTCAGCTGTTTCCATCCTCAACATCACGGCCAGCTTGTACACAGCTAACAACTCCAGAGTGGGGAAGTGAAAAATTAATCTAAAGCCTGCTGGAAGTATTGATGTGCTGGCTGACCGGCTGATTTTTTGATTATTTGGAGTTTTCTGTTTGCCTGTCACCACAGTGATTGAAAAAAAAAAAACAGTGTGTTCCCTTCATCATGGAAAGTTGGGACAAATACTCTGCTGGCATAAATCAATGCAGCCCTGTGGAGGTCAGTGGGATTATGTTGAGTTACACCAGCTAAAGGCTTGGCCCATCCTTTCAGAGAGGTTTGTGTCCTGTCTCTCTAAAGGTCTTCCAAGAGCATGTTTCAATGGCACTGAGAGGCCTTCCTCCCAAACGCCTTTATTTATAGCTTTCAGATGGTGACAGGTCTATAGAAAGAGAGTAGAGCAGCACACCAATTCCTACTTATGTTTGGGTAACTCTTTTTTTTTTTTTTAAATCAGATAAATGTCAATGAACCTCCTAGGGAAAAAAATCTTTGTTCCCACGATTTTCTGGCTAATAGCTCTCCTACATAGCTGCAGTGTTTGACTGACTACCTGTTTACAGCACTTAGCTTGTAGGTACAACTTTTTTTTGGTCTCAAAGCATTCCAGCAAGGGAAGGCTGTACCAAATCCTCCTCCTAAACCCAGGGAAACTCAGGTGCAGAGAAATAAAAGGCCATGTCGAGGTCTGCAGCTCACAGCAGCACTGGCAGAAGAGCTCTCTGCCCAGTCCTCTTTATTCCGGTGGATGTGAGCTGTATTTCTATACACTGGATTTTTCTGTTTTCTTTTGCAGCTGGTCGCTAAAGACAGGATTTCTAAATGAGCCCAAGAATTACATATGCAAATCCCAAAGGCCTGGAATTGGGAACATCTGAGCAACAAATTGTCCTTGCTGAAGATAGTGTTGGAGCCAAAAAGCCTACAGATTTCGGGCCTGTTGTAAGTACTTTTAAAAATCAAGCTAAGCTGGTCTTCTCCCTTGCTGAGCCTCACTGCTGGTGTTTGCCAGGTGCTAGTTTGCTTCTCAAGGCACTCTCTGCTCAAGCAGAGAGGGGACGTGGGGACAGACGGGGGGACAGTCTGTCACGGCTGCTCCTCGGAGTGCCCTTCCCTCTGCTCCACATCTCACAACATGTATTCACTTTACGTTTGAGGTGCTGAACCCGTGTCCTCATCTGGGCTTCCAGGCAGACGGGAGGGAAGCAGGGCCGGGGTGTGCGTGCTACTGCTCCATCAGGAAGGCACCACATTAAATCAGAGTTTGTCCTGCTCTCCAGCCCTAATCTGCATTCCCATCCTCCCTACACCCTCCTCATTCACCATTCTTTAAGCTACCCAGAATGACCCTTGATGGGCTGAGCCAGCATCCCTGACAGGGTGCTTGGGATGAGCCGGCGAGGGTTGCTTAGACCTGAGCTTCCCGTCCTTTCTCCCTTGCCCCCAGAGACCGACCAGCATCAGCACCTCCAGCCACCAGACCATCTGCGTCTCTGCGGTCAGGCTTTGTCCCCGTGGCTGGACGGACAGATCTCTGCTGCACCGGGAGGCTGTACGCGGTGCTGCCCAGCACCGTGAGTTGCAGAATTGCTGTTCCATGCAGGCGTTCGGAGATTAGGTGCTGCTGCTGATTGATCTACCGGCCAAAGCCTGCCACAACGTTTGAACAAACTGGTGGGGAACCAGGGAGAGATGACTTTTCTCAGGAGGGAGGTGACATTTTCATTTGACTCATTCCTGCCTCGCTGTGACTGTCTGACCAGAAACACGGGGTTTCTGGTGAGCCAACAGCCCCTAGATCCCCCCCGACCTCACATCTATACTTGCATTCTCCCACTCTTAGATGACCCTAAAGGAAGGTAACGTGAAATTTCCACCCTTCTCCAAGGTGATGCAAAGGGTTTGACTATCAGTGGGTTAAATCCATCTTGTTCTTTCCCTGTAGGCTGCCTGCTACCGTGGGCAAAGCAAGCAGGATTCCTCCTGTGACGTTAAATGTGCTCCCTGGGCTGGTGGGCTACCGAGCGGAGAGCCGTGGCCCACTGCAGCAGCAGTACGGCACGCTGGGCACGGCACCGTGCCACAAGTGTCAGCCCCCGGGGCTCCCTGGGGCTCGGCAATGCGCAGTTTTATCCCGTCAGGGATGGGGGGGGATGCAGACGAGAGGAGCTGGGGGTCAGGGGAACTCCTCGTGTCAAACCCGCAGCAGAACAGGGGTGCCTGT
The DNA here is from genome assembly GCA_033124195.1 of Coracias cyanogaster. Classification (NCBI taxonomy): domain Eukaryota; kingdom Metazoa; phylum Chordata; class Aves; order Coraciiformes; family Coraciidae; genus Coracias; species Coracias cyanogaster. The sequence continues at coordinate 15,827 of JAVSBS010008555.1, forward strand.
CGCGGCAGGGCTGACCTGAGATTTCAGGATCTCCAGCGCTGCTCAAAAGCTGCTGTGAAATCCGGTATTGCTTTTGGGTTCCTAACGGGGCAAGTGGGGTTGGGTGAGGGCTTGGGCACGTTCCCATCAGAAGAGAGGAATACCCACTGCTTTAAAAGGGCAGGGAGAAGCTCCACTGTGTTTTAAACACAGGAGAAAGTCCTCCTGAGTTTCAGAAGAGCCAGGGTTTAAAAATCAAACCAACTGGGCTATAATTTTGGGCTTAATCCAGTATTTCCCAGCCAGGCCATGGTCCTCCCGCTCTTTCTTCCCGCTAGGCAAACGCACCCGTGCGCACGCTTGGAAATACTTACATTCCCTGTTCCCCGTAGTGATTGTAAAATTCCATGTGGCTGCAAGCCTGGATCCAGCCCACGATCCAGGTCTCCTTCTTGGGAAGAGGGGGCACCAAGACTTGCGCAGAGGCTCGGAAGTGAGGGGTCCGGTAGCGCAGGACCACGCTGGAGGACTCGTCGATGCTGGTGGGTATGGGATCGATGGAGGCTTTGACTTCAATCACTGAAATACTTTCCCGGAAAACTTTGGATTTGCAGCTAATACTCTGAATACAGCCCATGGCATACCCCGGGTACAGTCCGACGCAGCTCCGAGGGTACTCCAGCAATCCTGGGGAATATTAGGCATTGAAATTATCTGGTGCTAGATCAATTACAGATCTTCTTGGTTTGTAATCTCAAAACCGATATCCATAGGATAGAAAATTCATCACGTAAAGCCTTAATTTGAGTATCTGTCTTATGGTACGGCTCCTGTTTTTGAGGTTAGCTGCACTTCAGAAGCAAAAGGGCCTTTAAAATTTTTCTCCCCTTTTAATGACCCATTAAATCTCTTGCTCAAACAGTCTTTGGGTTAAAAAAAAAAGGGTCTCTTGAGTTCAGTAAATAACGGTGGCGTTCCTTGCTGATATATTTAGTCCTTCCTTTCCTCCGATGCGGTCTGTCATTCACCATCAAACATAGGACCAGCCGGTATTTCCCTTTATTCTTTGGATGAAAAGCAGAATGTTGATAGACACATCTATATAAATAATGAAATAGTTTTTAGCCCCAGCTTGTCACAACCGGTGTGGATTTCCACTTCCTGACTTGCAGTTGCTCATAACTTCCTTTCGCACAAAATTACAATAAGAGCAGAAAGAGACGAGGGCTGGAAAACGCAAAAAAAAAAAAAAGTAGCCAAATCTCCGATTTTGGAGGCTCCTCCGCCAGCGCTGTCCGAGCTTCGGCGATTGATTCTCTTGAAAAAAAAAAATTAATTTTTTTTTTTTTTTTTCCCCCTTAGAAATAGCCGAAAGCACACGGAATAAGCCGAGGTGCCGGTCAGGCGGGCGGGCTCCGGGGGCTGCGCAGCGGGGCGGGAGGCGGCGGACGAGCCTCCCCCGCTCCGCGCCCGCTCAGCGCCGCGGAACCGCCGCCCGCCACATCCCCGCCACGCACCGGCCCCGCCGCTGCCCTTCCTCCTCCTCCTCCTCCTCCTCCTCCTCCCCGGCGAGCAGCTCTCCGCGGGGGTGTCCGACCTTCCTCCTCCTCCTCCTCCCGCTGCCGCTCCGGGGCTCAGCCGGCGGGGCTCATGGGGCGGGCGGCGGGGCTGCCCCGCACACGCGTGGCTCCTGCGGGGCCGTCACAGCATCGCGGGGAGCAGCGCCGAGCCCCGCTCCGCACCGCTCCGCGCCGGGCTCCGCTGCGCTGCGCGGGGGCGAGGTGCGGCGGGGGGGGAGGTTGGTGGTGGTGGTGGGGAGGCTCCTTTTCTCGCTCTGCTTTTTTTTTTTTTTTTTTTTTTTTTTTTTTTTTCCCCTGCCCCG
>JAVSBS010008556.1:0-20327 GCA_033124195.1 Coracias cyanogaster
ACCTTGGTCTGTGTGCCAATCCTTGGCAGTGACTCTAAACATGGAGCGTTATCACTGCTAGCAGCAGACACTGTCTGTGAAATTATGCTGTTAGCTTCAGAAAGTGCAGTTAGTTAGAAGAGGTTTAGCTGAAAAGTGAAATCACTGATCAGAATTAGTTTTGTTCTGACTCAAACCAGAACAAATCCAACGAAAGTCTTGCAGTGAGATACTTTGTTGACCTAATAAACAACATAAACTACGGGAAAAATGCAGTTTTGCCTTTTGATTTGCCTCTTAAATGTTTTTGCATATTGGTCTCTCTTAGCAAGTCCTTAAGTAATGCTTCCTTCTTCCACCCTTTTCTATGCTTGAAAGACCTGATTATCACCCCCAAAAAAGATTTTCTTTCATCTTTCTCATTATTTCTCTCTACTTCTTAAAAAATCTTTTGGGAAAGCAAAGTAATTCTTAGTTGGCCTTCCTGAAGGTTTCTGAAGAATTGATTTGCAATAATAGCCAATAGTAGCTCAAAAAGACTGGCCTCACTTGCAGTTAATTCTTAACCAAAAAAAAGTAAGAAGTGGGAAAAATACAGCATAGAACAGGAGCTTTATAATATGTTATCCATATAATATCTTAGCAGCCTCATAGTGAAGGTATGTCTTAGCCTGTAGAATGTTCTCTCCTGTTACAAATACCTTTAAAATATAACATTGCTAATACCTGCCATGTGCTGATAATAGTGCTGTGTGTGAACGTGCAAAAAAAGGGTAACAACTTTAAAGGAGAGCTTGGAAAGTAGCTAGTGGTATGTTACTGTATAGTATTAATGTGAAAATGTTTTAAAGTGGAAAAACTTGATCAGCTGACTTGAATCATTTGAAGCTGAGTGCTTTTTCCCTCAGTGGCTACTACTCAAATAAGGAATTAAAAAATTTCAGGCTTCAGCCTAGTCTGGCAGTTTCTTCCTTCACAGAAGCAGAGGAAAAAAAAATCTCATGTACTTTTCACTAATCCAGTAGCATTGCAGAAACTGCAAGCTTGCTTCCTTGAGTTTTGCAGTAGGAGAGATTATATTCTTGTTGCTTAACTTCATTGCTGAATTATTTTAAGTATGCTTGACAGACTTCAAATAATAAAAGCAATGCTCGTGTAGCCAGCTTTCAATCCCCAGATATTTTCATGGTCAATAATTTTTTTTGAGGTTGTGCTTCTTCCTTGTAAATTTTTCTCTCGATAATTCAAATAATTGCGGAGTTGGGAGAGGGAGCGGGGCATGTCAAAAACTACTCATATGTGGATGTCGGTTGGAGCAGTTGGTGATTAAAGCAATAGAAGTCAGGAAACCTTGCCTGCATGTCTTTCTACTGTATATGTACAGTCTGTTCCTTGGGGTTGTAGAATCATAGAATGGTTTGGGTTGGATGTGACCTTTAAAGGTCAACTAGTCCAACCCCCCTGCCATGAGCAGGGACATTTTCAACTAGAAGGTCACTGAGAGCCCAGCCCAACCTGCCTTTGAATGTTTCCAGGGATGGGGCATCTGCCACCTCTCTGGGCAACCTGTGCCAGTGCTTCACCACCCTCGTCATAAAACATGTCTCCCTTACATCTAGTCTCAATTTACTGTCTTTTAGTTTAAAACTATTACCCCTTGTTCTATCATAACAGGCCCTGCTAAAAAGACTCCCTATCTTTCTTAAAGTACTGAAAGATCTTTATAAAGTCTCCCTAGAAGCTTTCTCTTCTCCAGGTTAAACAGCCCAACTCTCTAAAACTGTCCTCTATAGGAGACGTGTTCCATCCCTCTGATCATTCCTCTGGACTTACTCCATCAGGTTCATGTCTGTCTTGTACTGAGGGCTCCAGAGCTGGCCACAGCATTCCAAGTGGGATCTCACCAGAGCAGAGGGGCAGAATCACCTCCCTCGACCTGCTGGCCCTGCTTCTTTTGATGCAGTCTAGGATACAGTTGGCCTCTGTGCTGCGAGCACACGTTGCTGGCTCGTGTCCAGTTTTTCCATTCACCAGTACCCCCCCAAGTCCTTTCTCGCAGGGCAGCTCTCAATCCCTTCATCCCCTGGGCTGTATTGATACTGGGGATTGCCCTGACCCAGGTGCAGGACCTTGCACGAGGCCTTGTTGAACCTCGTGACGTTCACATGAGTCCATTTCTCACACTTGTCGAGTTCCCTCTGGATGACATTAAGCTGAGTAGTGCAGTTGGCACACCTGAAGGATGAGATGCCATCTGCAAACTTGCTGAAGGTGCACTTGATCCCATTGTCTGTTATTGATAGAGATATTAAACAGCAGTGGTCCCAGCACAGACCCTTGAGGGACACCACTTGTCACTGATCTCTATCTGGATATTGAGTCATTGGCCTCTGGATGCAACCACTCAGCTAATCCCTTGTCCACTGATAGTACTTCTATCAAATCCATATGTTTCCATTTTGAAGAGGAGGATGTTGTGGGGGTCCATGTTAAAGGCCTTACAGAAGTCCAGATAGGTGATGTCCATAGCTCTTCCCATGTTCACTGATGTAGTTACTCCATCAAGAAGGCCACAAAGTCAGTCAGGCACAACTTGCCCTCGATGAAGCCATGCTGGCAATAATAAATAGTTTTTTCTTTTTAAGTGAGGGTTATGTAATCTCTTTAGAGACAGGTTTAACTCCCTGTTTTTTAAAGAGCAATTTGGGAACCTTAAATGGAAGGCGCTAAAAAGTTTCAGACTTCCTTAGCTATCTTTACTAACATCCCCTCCAAGGTCTTCTAATCTTTTGTTCATGATTGCTTGTGCTCTGCTCTTACAGTCACTAGATTTCCCCGACCCATCTCGCCTCTTCAGGATGTGGCCGTCATCGTTGGAAGCCGCGAACAGTTAGCAGTGTTGTTGCAACTGTACGACTATCAGCTAGAACATGAGGGTACCACAGGCTGGGAGACTTTGCTATGGGTAGTCAATCAACTGTGAGTTACTTTGTATCTTCTGAATTCTAATTTTAAAGCGTGTCAGAATTTATAGTCCTTAAGCCTGATTATGTTTAACAGTTATTAAACATAAGATTTTTAAGTGTGATTATGTTTAAGAATTATTAAAGATTAAAAGATAGAATTTTTTGTAGGCGTTTTAAGTTTTGTACCGAATTGCCTTTGTTTCTATTCAGAGAATATCAACTGTCTAGCAGAAAGTGTAGGGAACTACTTGGCTCAAAAAAAATTTTCTTTCGTCTTTGCACTAGTATAGTCAATTCTCTGTTGAAGTGAAGATTGTTGTCTGAATATCTCATTAAAAACACTGCCCTGCAGTAACAGGTGTTTGAAAATACAGGTCAGACTTTCCTGACACTTAAACACTTGATTTATTCAAAGGTCAGGAATTGTACAGAACATGGAGATCATTTTGTTAGAACCAGTAGTTCTCTGTGCTTGTATAAATATTTATTAATATAAACAGTAAATCTATATAAATATAACTGGAGAGAGACAAAATATCAGAGAACTGTTTAATATCCTTTTGTTTCCTGATTTTTAGACTACCACAGCTTATAGAAATAGTTGGCAAGATCAATGTAGCATCAACTGCCTGTGTCCATGAGTTCTCTAGATTTTTCTGGAGACTTTGTAGGACATTCGGGAAAATTTTTACGAACACTAAGGTAAGATATTACCTTAAATATTCTATGTAAGCATACCTTGATAATGTATATTCTCCATATTTACTGTGTGTCTGAATACCCACACTTTGTGACCATTTATATTTGCGTGCTACGCTGATGCTTTTCCATAAGTACATTTCAACCTACTTTTTTAAAGTAGGTTGCATCCTTTTGATTTCTGTTCTTGACCATTTTGGAATGGCCTTCTCATCTTGCCCAGTGAGGAAGGTTGTTTTTCTTTTAAACTATATTCTCCGTAGTTGTTTTGTGAATGGTGAGACTGGGAGAGATCGTACTAATTCTAGTGATTTAACAAGGAAAAGTATCATTTTTCACAATAAAATAACTTTTGAATATAATTCAGAAATATTTGAAAGGGAAATTATAAAACATGAGAGGATTACCTGAAGACAAAATTACAGAACAGGGCTAGCATTATATGCTGCCTCCAGAGAGGAGATTAAAACCAGTCTCTGGTCTTTGAAAGCCCCTTCTGTAAGTCATCTTTAGAACCTTTGCTGCTATAAAATTGTTCTGATATTGATTATATTTTGGAAGAGAGCAAAGGTATTAAAAACTTCCTGTTTAAAACATATATCTTGCTAAAATAAGCCCTAAAGACCAACTAAGCGTATTGCTAAGAGACTTGAACTTTTGGTATCAGGAGTGCTAAATACTACAGTATTCAATAGAAATTTTTACTCTTATATCATACTTTCAATTTTTGTAAAAGCTGGCTGTGCTTTTTAAAGGTTTGCTTTTTTTTTTTCTTTCTGTACCTTCAAAATGTCCTTTTTTCTGTTGGTGTTTTTTTAATTATTCTTTTTTCCTAAGTTAATTGACACAGGTTACGGGTTTTCTTATATATGATTCATCATCCTTTGTATAGGTAAAACCGCAGTTCCAGGAAATCTTACGACTGTCTGAGGAAAACATAGGTAAGTAGTTTTATACTCAAATGGATAAAAATTAGTCTTAACCACAAGTGGAAAAAAAGCTGTCGGTCTCTTGTTCATTTTCAGAATGCAATTCTGAAGTTAATATTTTCAGAACGCAGTTCTCAAGTCTTGTCGTCTTTCTGAAATGTTGAAAATCTAATCTTACTCTGAATGGAACACTCTGAAGTTGTAGATTGCATGCGTGTGTAAAGTACACCTAAAATCTCAAATCCAGCTACCGCTTGAGCATTATTTTGGCACATACGTGCGTGTGTACATGCATATATATGTATAGAAATCCTTCACGCATGTATAAAAAGGTGAATATATAATACAATACACACGTATGTCTACCTTCTATATCTTAAAAAATATATAGTATATAAATTGCACACACATATATGTGTGTATATATATTAAAAACCTAAAGTCTTCGCTGTGTCTCGTTAGATTCTGCAGCAGGTAATGGAGTGCTAACAAAAGCCACAGTTCCCATCTATGCAACAGGGGTCCTTACATGTTATATTCAGGTAGGTTTGTTTTTCTGTTTCTTTGTTAAATATATAATAATATGTAAAACTTATTTTACCAAAACCCCTTTACTGTTTTCCCTGAAAACTTACAGGGCTTTAAAGATAGGTAGATAAGTGGGCAGGTGTAAACACATTTAAAAGCAAAGTTTTCTAGTCAGATTTTCTACTACATTTAGATGATAGTCATTAGTTAAAATCTGAATTCAGTAAGTCTTAAAATGATATCTGGTATCTTCACCACTGCTAACTCTCAGGCATTGACAGCTGCCATGTGCCTCTATTAAAAATATTTTCCATAAACAAATTCCTGGCTATTTGACTGTAACCACTGCAAACATACGTCTTTTTGCAAACTGAAACAGATAAGCAGATAAATCACCATTCTGAGGATAGATGGAGTCTTAGAATTTTAATGTTACCTTGTACTAAAATAAATGCTCTATAAATAATACTACCTAATCCTCCAGTAACCAGCAGTTATGGACTGGCGTATAGGTAGCTTGCAGGAAAAAAGAAATACTTCATAATCTCAGAAATGTGTGCGAGACTGTGAGCAATCACAAACTGTCAGGAGCCATGGAAGTGCTTAAGTACTGATCTTAAAAGTCTTCTTTAGTAAACAATTTGGGTAACTTATGCATGAGTATATGCTTGGTTGATGAAATGCAGTCCCTTCTTGTGTTTGCTTTGAAAAGTTCTTGTTCTTAAACCACATTTTTGGCGTTCACAAGATGGTTAAAGGCTAAATCCAATTTGTTCTCATTCATAGTTTGTCTCTTTTGTAGCTGTAGGTCATGACAACCGCAGCAATACTTGTACTGCATTCAACATTGTACACTTTTATTTCAGGAAGAAGACCGCAAGCTGTTAGTTGGCTTCTTAGAAGATGTAATGACCATGCTTTCACTATCTCATGCTCCTCTTGATAGCCTGAAAGCTTCCTTTGTGGAACTGGGGTAAAGGATATACCATGGAGTTGACAAAATCTAAATACATTAGAAGTGTTTTATTAAAAGCTGCTAATGTGACTAATAACTGATACTTTGAGTGAAAAAAGGGTATACTTGCCTTTTTTTCCTTGATGTTTCACAAAATTTAATCTCCAGATTCTAAATGTGGTAAAAAAATTTCTGAAATGTAAAAAAGGAACACCAAAAACCAAACAGGAAGCCCTGCAGAAATCAGTTATTTGAGAATAAAATTGAAATTAATTTTGTGTTTTCTATATTATTATGGTGTGTTCTAGATATGTATTTGCATTCAGTTCAGTGTCATAACTTACAGAAAATGGTCTTTTTAAAGTTTTTTATTGAAAGAGGAGCTTCAAAATGCAACATGTTTTGTAGACAGCAACACGTTGCATGTCTTTCGGAATGAGATAAATGTTAGATATCCTTCAGAAAGGATAAATGTTGGAGGTTTGGATTTGTTGAGCAATGGATTCTTGAGACTACATTTTTTTAGGCAAAGAACCTATTCAGGGTTTGGGACAATTTTTTGTTTTGTCTGTTTTTAGTTGTTTTTCTCTTTTTTTTGATTGTCCTACTGTTTTCTTTTAGTGCAAACCCAGCTTATCATGAGCTGCTGTTAACTGTTTTATGGTATGGAGTTGTCCATACCTCTGCTCTTGTTCGATGTACAGCTGCTAGAATGTTTGAGGTAAGTGTTATCCAAACTTTTTTTACACCTTTTTAAAACTAGAATTTCTTTTTAAAAATAGCAATGCAGATAATGTTGCTACATTCTTGAAAATTACAAATTACTGAAGTTGTGAACTGTGTGATGGAGCAGGAAGTTGTGCAGTTGCTTCTGTATCTGTTCTCTGTTCAACAGCACATCTTTCATTAACCAATTTTTGTCATTAGCCACTTCTAAGATGTTTCTGTAGTAACTGTGTATGTGTTCTTTGATCTGCTGCGGACTTAATTTTTGCATTCTGATTATTGCATACTGAAAAACATTTTCCAATTATGAAAACATTTCATTGCTAAGCATCTCAGAGTTTTAACGTTTACTTTTGCCGTTCAGCACATCATCAGTAGCCTAGTTCACAAGTTACCTGTTTTCGGTACTTTTTGTGTATACTTGTACAATGCACTTGCATTGTAGTTCAAACTGGTTTCCTTTGGTGCCAAATACGGTGGTAAAAACATACATTTAACCAATTTTGTGGGTTTTGTAAAAATCCAAATAATTTATGATTGCTTTGCTTGCCACATCGTGACAGCTTCATCTTACCCCGTAACATTTATAAATTTCATCAGGATGAAGACTGTTACATTTAACTAATAAATTTACTTTTATTTCCACATCAAGTGTTAATTTAAAAAGACATACACAAAAACTCCGGGACATACTTGCTGAACAAAGAGATTACGTGGTTTTTTTAGCTTGTTAGAAAAATGTATTTCTAATCACACTGTCACAGTCTGTTTAGCTTCTTTTGTTGGGCTTTTTTGTGGGGTTTTTTGTGTGTTTCTTACACATTTGACTCATTTGGGTAGCTTTGTGGTGGACCTCTAGCTGAAACTGCCACCTTGTATCCATTTACAAAAAACAAATGTCATGTCTGCCTCCAAAAAAAGAGCACTTAACCATTAGTGTTCTTCACTGCAGCTCTGCAAGTAATTGCAGATAAAGCACTAAACAACCACTTTAAGACATATCCTGAGACTTCCATTGTCTTTTTTCCCCCTTCCTTTAAAAAGAAGATGGCAATCTCTATCAGTCTTTAAATATTTTTGAGCTGTTGTTTGTTGGATGTTTTTTTAATTTAAAATTAGAAAAACATTGCTTATATTTTATATATATATATTTTTTTTTAATAAGCATTAGCCAAGCATGCGAAAGGCCATGGTTACGATAGGTTGTTGTCTTGGTTACAGTGGCTTTTCAAATTCAAGTGCACATCGATTGCTTTTAGGCAGTCCTGCATGCATGCTTTTTGACTGCTTGTTTCCTATCATACTTCAGTTATTACTAAAGCAGAGGCAACTTTGTTGCAGACACTTTTCTCACCTGAAAATAGTACCATATTGCCAGTTCCTTGATAGCTGTAGCGTGCCTATTTATACATGGCGATACGTAAATTGGGGAGGAAATCTGTGTAAAGAGGTGGTAATAGTTGGTTTCACTTTTGGAAGATGCCTTCATTCAAGGAATTTCTGACATCTGAAAGGCTGCTGAATGGCAAAGGCCAGCAATTAGATAGTAAGATAGAGTATGTCACCCGCAGGACAGCTGGGTAAGAACTGTAAAGCTTCTCAGCAGCACGGTGCTCCGTACAGCAGCTCTGTACAGGGCCTGCTGGACTTGCTTACCAAACTTTTACAGTCTGTTAGGGATTGGAAAGACACAAGTGATCTGGAGCCATTCCACCCATTCTCTCCTTTAGAGGCACAAAGCCTTGTGTTCCCATTTTTAAGGTGCAGTATGCATAAGTAATGATCTCACAGGCTTCTTTTACCTCTAGGCTTTTCTCAAAATTAAGATCAGTAAAGAAAGCCCAAGTCCCTATTTGTACAAAATTGAAAATAGTAAGCTTTCTCTATTTTAATCAATGTGAAAATGGGTAAATCTCCATACGAGAGTAAGATCATCATAGTGAAACAGTGAGTTATGTCCTTAACAACTGTTTGAAGAGTAGCCCGTAAGCTCAGCACGTCATCAGTTTATGTTGTTGCCACTGTAAATAACCATGAAATGTATTAACGTTAAATGTAGCATTTGAACTGACATTCCTAATACTTTCTAAATGACAAGTATGGGAAGTTGTGGCTTTCCCCCTCCAGGTGCTTTGCAGCAATAAGGCACACATTCTTACATGGCTTAACAGTTCTCTCCCGTTTCTTCCTTCTCCAGTTATTATCTGTAAGGCCACAGTACGGTCAGTGCAGGTCTGCACCTCTGCATGCACACGTATGTGCACACAGAAGTATTGCATAATAAAAATTATTGCTTTGTTTAGAAGGCTTCTGAAAAATCCGATTCCTTCCAGTCTTTCACAATTTATTTTAAATTCATAGTTAGTAAAACAGTGCTGAAACAAATAGCAGAGTATAAAACCTTTTCCAGTTAGATAGTGTAAATATTGCTTGCTTTTAGGACTGCATGTGATACACTGCCAGCTACTGCTTTCCCCGTGCTCTACAGATCTTATGTTCTCTTGTTACACCGCTGGATGCGGGAAAGCATAGACTTTCATTTGCATTCATGCTGCAATTTGAGTAATTAGTTTATGGCTAAATATTGAAAAGATATTTCAAATTTCTCACATAAACTAATCATAAACTTTTTGTGTTCATCTCCTAAACCCAGCAAATCTATGTAGACTTCCTTACATGAGACACAAAATGGAAATATCAAGACATTCCCTTTTTTATGAATGCAGACAAAAATCTGTTTTGTTGAATATGGAGAAAGTTTGGAAGTTCTAATTTTTGAAAATTAGTAGATTTTCATATGTAGAAAACATGTAAAGGGCATCGACTACATAAGCAACAAAGGTATGCTGCTGTATTGCTACACAAGTAAAAAATGACCTGGGAACTTATCAACTCATGAGTTCCACGTATTTATGGATAATAAATTTAACTGTGATGTCAGTTTTTAACATGTGGGACGTATTGCAACAAATACATCTCTCTCCCTTAGTTTTCAAAAAGACTTGGTGAAATACATTTCAAGGATTCTAAATTTTTTACTTGCATAGACCAGCGAGGGAAACCTCAGAAGTTCTGCATACATTCTGCTCAAATGGCAGTTAGATCTAAACCAGTCCTGAATAACTCTAAGGAAGGCTTACTGGCATCTGGGAAGGTGCTGTTTGTCACATTGTAAAAGGTCTGAAAGGTATCGCTCAGTGCTAGAAAACTACAAGTATTTGGTCTAGCTAAAGACATCTCTTTTGTGTGCGACAGCCACCTGTCGTAATAAATGCCTTTCCATTGAGTCAGGAACAGCTTTTAGATTAAATTCTCAAATTCAGATTGGCGTCACTTTAGTATTTAATTATGCATTATTATATGTATAATTATAATACATAATTATATTAGTATTTTAATTATAATCCATAATCAGTTGCTATACTTTTGAGAGTTCAAGTTTTAAAATAGCTGGGAAGAGAGGAAAACATCAGCATATTGTAGAATTTGTCAGGTTTGTGCTTATTGCCAGACCACTTCAGCTTTCTTCATGCCTGAAGCACTGGTGTAGCAGTATTTGCTTAGCTTCTAATTTTGGTTTGCTTTTTGTGTTTTTTCTTTCTCTCTCTTGATTGTGCCGTTCTTCCTCCCATGATACTGTGCTCACTCTTTCCGTGCGTCACCTGTGATACCCCCCGACCATTCAGCTGTTGGTGAAGGGGGTACATGAAACTCTGGTAGCTCAGAGAGTTGTTCCTGCTCTCATTACTCTCTCCAGTGACCCTGAAATGTAAGTTTCCTGACTGTCTTATATACCTAGCATCCCTCTGAGTACTTAGGAAGAAATAACCATCAGTTCTGTTTCTTATTCTAGCTGAATACAAACTGAATTACTTTTAAACACATGTAATTTTTAAATCACTTATTTGTAAATAAAAAGGTTTACTGAAACACCTAGAATGAAACTGAATAAAACTGCTAAATAAGCTTCAAATAAAAAACTTAAATCAATGTAATTTAATTTTTATCAATTTTTTTAAAATCATATTTTCATTTTTCAAATTTGCTTTCTAGCAGAAAGCTGGATATTAATCTGTTCTGTAATGCTGTCGGCTTTAATACTGCAAATGCAGTACTGAAATGCAAAATATTTTTTACTCTATGTAATTTCTGATAGACAACCAGAGTACTTCATTCCCTGGACATTCTGATGTGATATTTCTTTCAAGCTAAGGAGAGATGCTTTGCTAATCTCACTGACAGGCTGTTACTAATAAATGTTACAGCATGAATAGGGTTTCTCTCTTTTTAAATAGAGTCTTAATGTCTTGTGTGAGTGACTAAAAAATCCCCCGAGAGTCTGCCTGCCCATCCTCAGTCACAGCTAACCCAGTTCTTCAAGTTTACCAAACCATTTTTTATTGCATGTTGACTGGTTTACAGCTGACTCTTCGAGGCATGAGTGAAGCCTTAGTTGACAAGCGGGTTGCTCCGGCCCTTGTTACCTTGTCCAGTGATCCTCAATTGTGAGTTTCAGATTGAGACCTTGAGTTAATCCTGTCTGTCTTTTTCCTAGTCTGCTTTTTCTTTTTTGTCATTGCTAGAAACTAATGTAACTGAAAGTACTAATTTTAAAATTCTTCTTTATTTTTAATTCATTTTATTATTAAAGTCTAATACATCTTAAAGGCTCTATTTTCTGTTGTAGCTCAGTAAGGATTGCAACAATTCCTGCTTTTGGGACCATCATGGAAACTGTTACTCAGAGGGAGGTAAGACACCTGTTGTCAGGCTCTGGTTTTGTAGCGTAAAAAGAGGGTGATTTCTGATAAATGCAGGAATCCAGTAATTTATTGATAAACTTGGAGGAAAATAAAATAAAGACATTTATAATTTTTTCTTTTTTTGTTATATCCCCTACCAAAATGCTCTCTGGTTTTGTTTGTTTTAAACAAACCAACTCTCTTTTAACTAATAAAAACATTTCCTTCTAAATATTAAACCAAACATAAATACATAGAGGGGGAGGCCTATGCTAGAAGATGGGAAATCCCATGCTCAAAATATTTTTAAAATCATTCTCCAATACAGTTGAGAAATCCAAGTCTATTATCTCCAAATAAAATAGCTTTACATTAAAATGCTAACCAAAATGTCATGCTGGGATTCAGTTACCTCCACCCTCCACATGTGTACTGTATTATTTTAGATGCTTTAGGAGATTCTGCTTGGCTTCCAACTACTTTAGAAAAGCGCAAGTCTCTTCTAGTTCTTGTCATATCTGCTGGTTTAGCCCATGATGTCCAAGACATCACAGTGACATAAATGAAATAGTCCTTGAGGGTAATATAGATACGCAATTGCCCCTGTTTTTTTCAATGATGAAACTGTGGTAATATATCGCAGTTCTGAAAAAGACACCCAGGATTCTGCTGTAAGCAATAGAAACAGTGTATTTTGGTTTATATAATAACTGTACAATCAAATTTCTTCTTGAAGTCCTTGCATCTTTTTGCAGAGCTTGCATTCTTCCTGTATTTTCAACATATTCTGAAAGAATGTGTTTGAGGAAATGTGAGTAAGAAGTCAGTGATGACTCACAAGTACTTGAAAGATGGATAAGTTACAATTTTGTAGCTTGGAATGTATGCCTATAATCAGTGCGAGAAGAGTACTGTTTTGTTACCAGACAAAAATTACTGTATCCATTGCAATAATTACAGTAAGCCTTAGAGTTCAGAGGTGATATCACCTTCCAGAATGTATCAGAAAATTTTATTTTTGCAACTTTGAATGCAAATTAAACACTTATGTCATCTTAGACATACTTTTGTTTTAGCTTTTCTAGCCTTTACTTTAGGAAATTTTTTTTAATTCCATTGATTTTATGATGCTTTCTTTTGCATCTCTGTCTTCTCCAGAAACTTTTTCAGCGTACTACTTGAGATAAATTAAAAAAAAAAAAACACTAATTCAGTTCTAATTAAACAGGGAAACTCCAAAGATATTAATAGTAAGGTGAAAATTTGAATAGCAGGTAGAAAAATGTGAGTTTCAAAACTGAGGAAACCTCAGGAGGAAAGACGGGCTATATAGAAGCACCTGTCTATGGATAAGGATAGATCAAGATAAAACACTAGTAACAGTCTTTAAAATGTAGAGCTGCATCAAAGAGTTTGGAACATCTTGTCAGAAAATATTGTAAATTAACAATGTCCAAGGTTTATCATCTGAAATATGGAATATTATAGACTCGCTCTGAACTGATCATAATGGTTTCTAGCATCTTCATTCTTTTGTGTACTTTTTCTTTCTCTGGGAATATTTAAGCTTCTGGAAAGAGTGAAAATGCAGCTGGCATCTTTCCTGGAGGACCCTCAATATCAAGACCAACATTCTTTACATACAGAAATCATAAAAACATTTGGAAGAGTGGGACCTAATGCTGAGCCCAGATTTAGAGATGAGTGTAAGTTCCATCAGTGGGAAGATGCTATCTTCCTCTTTCCATCCCAAAGCTAATAGTATACTTGTTATATTCATTTTGTGTGTGTTTACAAAATGTTTGACGAAAACTCTTGTTTCCAGAGTTCGATATGTCCCAGTATTTAAAACTTTGCTAATAATGTTTTCACTTTACCTAACACAGACATATGTGTATATAGAACAGTAGCAGATGGTGAGGAATGAGTTCCCCAGAGCTGGAGGGGACAGGTCACTTTGCTGCTGAGCAAATTTCAAGTTGTCTTTTTTGGAACTGCTTGAGGTGTAAAATGTCCTCCTCCTTTCTAGTCAGTGAAGATTTCCCATGACATGCCTATCTCTTGTCACTAGCTCATCAGCTGTTTTTATAAAATACAAGTATATTTTAGACAGCTTTAGCAGCAGGAGAGTAATAATGTTGCAAAATATTTTCTATAAAGTGTTGCTGTTTCAAAGGTACTCTGAGGTACTTTTTTATTTTAGGCGGGTCTTACCACAGTTTTATTTCAAGTTTGAGTTGGTCAGTTCAATCCGCAAGGCCAGTCCTATCAAAAGCCCTTAATTTGCAGTTGTTGTTCCACACTGATGTGTGATGCTTCAGGTGCCTGTGATTGCCATTTAGCCGCTGTTCAATGCTAACCAAGTCTATGGAAAGCAGTTTTAAATACTTATTCCAGTATTCACTTTTACAGTTGTAATTCCACACTTGCACAAGTTAGCCTTGGTCAACAACCAGCAGTCTGTGGATTCAAAGAGACTGGATATCGCTACTCACCTGTTTGAAGCCTACAGTGCTCTTTCTTGTTGTTGTATCCTTTATTATGGGAATTTTAGCTGTTAATTCTCTGCTGTGCAGAAGAAGATGAACACTTGAGAAATAACTAAGTTTGTCTTTGAATGTGTGATGTGTAAACCATGACCTGCTGAGTATAAAGAAGAGGTTTTCACAGAAGGTAGATGTGGTGGGTTAACCCTGGCTCAATGCCAGGTGCCCACCAAGCCGCTTGCAGTCCCCTCCTCAACGAGACTGAACAAGGAGAAAATAAGATGGGGAAAAAATCCTCATGCGTCAAGATAAAAGCAGTTTAATAAAGCAAAAGCTGCACACAGAAGCAAGGGAAAAGAAAGTATTTATTCTCTACTTCCTATCAGCAGGTGATGTCCAACCGGAGGTGATGTCCAACCACCTCTCAGGAAGCAGAGCTCCAGTACACATAGTGGTTGCTCTGAATGGCAAACTTCATAATAACAAATGCCCCCCACCCCTCCTGCCTCTTAGCTTTTATTGCTGAGCAGATGTCTCATGGTACAGAATAACCTGGTCAGTTTGGGTCAGCTCTCCTGTCTATGCCCCCTCCCAAGGTCTTGCCTGCTCTACCCTGCTGCTGAGGGGAGGATGTTGGAGAGACAGCCTTCGTGCTGCTGAAGCACTGCTCAGCAGTAGCCACAGTGCTGGTATCTTATCAGCACTTTCCTAGCTACCAATAGAAAGCACAGTACTATGAAGACTGATACGGGGAAAATTAACTCCGTCTTAGCTAGACCCAATACAGTGGAACTGATACTTAAAAACAAAGCCCTTGATCTTAAGCACTAAATTAAGGAGAAAAAAAAAAAAAAGAAAAAAAAATGGTATGGATGTCTAAAATATATGAATTTAAACATGCTTAAGATCTTTTTTCTTTGTTAGTCATGAAGTGCCAAATGCTGTTTTCTTGGGTTTTGCTGCTGTAGCTTGTCCCTGTGTTCAGTAGAATAACATCATCAGAAGACAGAAAAAAAAATTGTAGCATTTCAAAAGACTATCCTTATAATATCTTAACAACCTGGCTTTTAGTTATTTCAGAGGATTTAATGGTCAATCACTTTTTACCAGGACTCAAGTGTTTACGAACTGACATGGAACATCTCTCGCCAGAGCATGAGGTGAGCAGCTATGTTTACTACGAGATGCAGCTGTCAACAGAAGTTGAAATGTAGTGGTATTTAAAACCAAAAGTTAAGGAGAGCTACTCATAAGTGGTATCAAAACATATCATTGAGGGTATTTTTGATAATGAAAAGGTCACATGATTTAAAAACCAATAAAACCTTTTAAAATTTATTTCTAAGCCGAGGACCTCAGTAGAGAAATACTCAACTGTCAGAAATGCATGTAGAAACACAGGTCTTTGTAGACTGAAGAAAAATGAAGTCTTTTTTACCATCTGTTTTTTCATCAAAACAAGGATGCACTAAAATCAGTGGCCACAATATTATAGAATCATAGAATGGTTTGAGTTGGAAGGCACCTTAAAGATCATCTAGTTACAACCCCACTGCCATCGGCAGGGACACCTTCCACTAGACCAGGTTGCTCAAAGCCCCATCCAACCTGGTCTTGAATGCAGGTGAAAATTGATGGAGTCCAGTAGAGAAACAATAGGCAAAGATGAAGAAAGTACAGTTCTGAAACACATGGAATGCACTTCATATCCAGAGTACTGGGTCCAGTTCTGGGCTTCCCAGTACAAAAGCCTGGACCTACTGAAGAGAGTCCAGCAAAGGGCCACAGGCAAACCACTTCCTGGCTTTGAAAAGCCCCCAGAAAAGAGCCTTTTGCTGGCCCTTTTTGCCACAAATCCCTTCCCCAGTGTGGGCTTGCCCGCCACGGGAGCTGGTCTCCTCAGCGAGGAGTCTTAATGTGTTAAAGCAATACTGTTCTGGGCAGGGAGTTGTACGTCTGTCCAATGAAGGCAGCAGGCTGGCCAAGTTCGTGAGGTGGGCTTTAAATTGACAGACTCAGGGGGAGGGATCCAAAATGGCAATGCCCGTGCCACCATCACCGCTCCAACCAATTGGGGAATAAATCAGGCTAACCAGGGTAGTGTAAAATGTGCCTCAGCTGTCTTCCCAAATGAAAATCAAAAGTCCAGCCACCTGAAGTGTGTATATATTAACACACGCAGTCTGGGAAACAAACAGGAGGAACTGGAGCTCCATGCCCAGTCAGAAAGTTATGATATCCTAGGAGTAACTGAAACACGGTGGGACAATTGCACAACTAGGGGATTGGGACTAATGACTACAGGCTATTTCATAAAGACAGGCAGAGTAGAAGAGGAGAAGGAGTCATACACTATATTAAGGAGAACCTTGAATGTATGGAAGCCCTAATGAATGCCTTGGGGTCAAAATCGGAGGGTTGTCTCCAAGGGAGACCTTACAGTAGGCGTCTGTTACAGACCCCCAAACCAAGATAGTGAGACCAATGAAGCAATACTTGGGGCAATTAAGCAAGCTTCGGGTCAACAAAACCTTGTTCTTATGGGAGACTTTAACTACCGAGACATCTGCTGGAAGAACAACACAGCAGTTCACCTGTCATCCAGAAAGTTCCTGGAACGCTTAGAGGACTCCTTCCTCATATAAATGTTAGATGTGCCAACCAGGAATGGGGCACTGCTGGACTTGCTGCTCGCTGCTCAAAAACCCGTGCTCTGTTAGTGACAGCCTTGGCTGCAGTGATCACAGCATTGTGGGAGTTTGGGATAATGCTGAGCATGCTAAAGGTTCATTCCAAGACAAAGGTTTTTAGACTTTAGAAGAGCAAGCTTCAGCTCGCTGAAGGCTCAGTTGTCAGGGATTCTGTGGGAAGCTTCCATGGAAGATAAAGGAGCTAGTGAGTGCTGGCAGTTTTTCATTAACATTCTCTTAGACACACAAAACCAATTAATCCCCTCTAATGGAAAGGGAAGTAGGCCGAGTAAGAAACCCTGTTGGATTAATCATGAGCTCCTGGATCTGCTTGGGACCAAAAGGGAAGCGTACCAGCGATGGAAAAGTAGAACATTATGTGTTGAAAATTACAAGGGCGTAACCAGGGTATGCAGGGATGCAGTTAGGAAAGCAAAAGCTCAGCTTCAACTGCAGTTGGCCAGAGATGTCAGAAACTTCAAGAAAGGGTTCTTCAGGTGTGTTAACACACAGAAGCAGGAGGAGAGTACTGGCCCACTATTAAACAGGAGAGGTGGACTAGTCACCAACAGCGCTGAAAGGGCAGAGGTCCTTAACACCTTCTTTACCTCTGTCTTTACCAGCACCGTCAGGTCCTAGGCCACAGGAACAAAAATCCAGATTGATGCAGACACAGACCTGCCGTTGGTGAAGGAAGAGTTGGTCTGTCAGCTCCTACAGGAGTTTGACCCGTACACATCAATGGGCCCAGATGCCATCCACCCAAGGGTGTTAAAAGAGCTGGCTGATGTTGTTGCGAGGCCAGTTTCCATAATCTTTGATAAGTTGTGGAAGAAGTTGTGCCTGAAGACTGGAAGAAGGCTCATGTCACCCTTATCTGCAAGAAAGGTTCCAAGAAGGACCCAGGTAATTATAGACCCGTTAGCCTCACATCAATCCCTGGGAAAGCTATGCAGCAAATTCTCCTGGGGACTATCAGAAGTAAACTGAAGCATGTGATTGGGAAAAGCCACCATGGATTCACCAGGGACAGATTGTGCTTGACAAACCTGATCACTTTCTACAACAAAGTAACCTGCTTGGTTGATGCAGGGTGAGTGGCAGATATTGTCTACCTGGACTTCAAGGCTTTTGACATGATCCCCCACAGCCTCCTCCTTGAAAAACTGACATATTACAACCTAGACAAGTGGTCTGTGTGGTGGGTGGGGAACTGGCTGACAGGCCCTACCCAGTGGGTGATAGTAAATCGTTCATTCTCAAACTGGTGACCAGTCACAAGCGAGGTCCCCGAGGGATCAATATTGGGTCCAATGCTGTTTAATGTCTTCATAAATGATTTAGATGCTGGGATCAAGAGCAACCTGATAAAGTTTGCAGATGACACCAAAATGAATGCAATAGTTGACACTCCAGAAGGGAGAGCCACCCTCCAGGGAGACCTGAACAGGCTGGAGGAGTGGGCTAGCAGGAACCTTATGAAGTTCAACAGGGACAAGTGTAAGGTCTTGCACCTGGGAACACATATAAACCAGGAATGCAGCTCAGACTGAGATCCACCTGGCTGGAGAGCAGCCCTATGGAAAGGCACCTGGGGTCCTGGTGGATAAAAAGCTCATCATGCGTGAACAATGCGCTGCAGCAGCAAAGAAAGCCAGCGGGATGCAGGGTTGCGTTAACAAGGACATCACCAGCAGAGTTAAAGTCATTATCCCATTCTACTCAGCGCTAGTCAGACCACACCTGGAGTACTGTGTTCAGTTTTGGTCCCTGCTGTACAAAAAAGATGCAGACAGGCTGGAAGGGATTCAGAGAAGGGCCACGAGGATGATCAGAGGATTGGAAGACCTGCCATATGAAGAAAGGCTGAGAAAACTGGGTTTGTTCAGCCATGAGAAGAGAAAGCTTAAGGGAGACCCTATAACCATGTACCGGTACATAAAGGGTGGCTACCAAGAGGAAGGAAACTCCCTTTTTACAAGGAGTCCCGTGTAAAAGAGAAGGGGTAATGGGCACAAGTTACTCTTGGGGAGATGCCAGTTGGACTCCAGAAGAAACTTTTCACCATGAGAACAATTAGACATTGGAATAATCCACCACTTCCCTTGGGAAATTCCCCTACATTGGACAGTTTTAAGACTCATCTTGACAGGGTGCTGGACTATCTAATTTAAACTGTATTTTTACCTTGAAAGGTTGGACTAGATGATCCTTGAGGCCTCTTCCAACCTGGTATGCTATGTTTCTATGAATCGTATGATTTCTTTCAAAGTCTGATATTGGGAATAATTCCTTTATTTTTGGTATGCTGCAGAAATGTAAAACGTCAGTGTGGGGATGTTTTTAGTCTTAAATATTCTGCAGAAACCTTTAATACTGCAACTGCTTAAGAAAAGAAAAAAGCCTTGATTCTTGGAAACCTTGATAGACACCAGTGAAGTGATACCAAGTTCACTTTAGCACTTCCTTTCCATGGAGATGCTGTCTCAGGATGCTGTCACTTTTTTCTTTCTTTCATGCATAATGTTGGTAAAGGCACAAATTTTAAAAGGTACTTAAAACCTTTTTAAAGGAAAGTAGAGGCGATATGAATGTCCGTCAAAGTTAACTACTAATAAATAAAAGTAGTGTTTGAGAAAGGAAGACAAGGAGGTGTGTCACAGGACTGAGTTTGCTTTAGCTCTATTTTTAAAAGCTAGGGGAAGCAAGAGAGAGTCTTGAACTCCTGTAACCATTTCAAAAACATTTTCTTCCTTAAAGTATCTCTAATGGTTTTGTTGTTTCTAGCCACAAGGCATTTTCAGATAGCTGGAATTTAAATGCACTTGAAAAACAACGGAGAAACTTTTTAAACAGTTCTGCTAAAGTCAGGATTAGTTGCAGGGTAGATTTCTTATGAAGTGTTAATATAGAAGAAAAAACGTCATGTCTGTCTCTTCCTTATGTGTCTTAGGTTATTTTAAGCTCTATGATAAAAGAGTGTGAACAGAAAGTGGAAAACAAGACCGTCCAAGAACCACAGGGGTAAGACTTCCACTTCTCTTTTTTCTGTGCCTCCAGAGTAATGTTCTGCAGAGTGTATTCCATAATGGTGTCCAAGGCTTGTGACCAGAAATGCCACACTGATATGGTCTGTATTTGAAAACAGACTTTAGGAACTTTAATTCAGTGTGTGGTTGTTTCTGTCTCCGTTGTAAAACACAAGACAACACATTTTTATGTGTATCACAGCAATGACATTCTTGTTTTCCCATGCTATGTTGTTCCTAATTTTTTAAATTCATTTAAAGCAGTAATTGAATTTCTGTCCCAAATCTGAGAAAGCAGGAAGTGCTTGGCCTAAGTGCTTAGAGCCACCATGTGTTACGTACCTCGCAACCCTCTTTCATAAGGTTGGCCTTTAGGCTGAAGGAATTGTTCTGGTCATGGTAATCTTAGTTGGAAGAGACTTTTAAGATCATGGACTCCAACTGTTAACCAGGCACTGCCAGTTCACCACTAAACCATGTCTCCAGCTGCCACATCTACGTGTCTTTTAAATACCTCCAGGGATGGTGACTCCACCACTTCCCCGGGCAGCCTGTTCCAGTGCTTTACAACCCTGTCTGCGAAGAAATTTTTCCTGAT
>JAVSBS010008556.1:30810-74292 GCA_033124195.1 Coracias cyanogaster
TGAGAGGAGACCTCATTGCCCTCTACAACTACCTAAAAGGAGGTTGTAGCGAGGCTGGTGTTGGTCTCTTCTCCCAAATTATTGATGATAGGATGAGAGGAAATGGCCTCAAGTTGCGTCAGGGGAGGTTTAGATTGGATATGAGGACGAAATTCTTTACTGAGAGAGTGGTTGGGCACTGGAACAGGCAGCCCAGGGAGGTGGTGGAGTCACCATCCCTGGAGGTGTTTAAAAAACAAGTGGATGTAGCACTCGAGGCGATGGTCCAGTGGTTAGGGAGATGTTGGGATGAAGGTGGGACTTGATGATCCTAGAGGTCCTTTCCAACCATAAGGATTCTATGGTTCCGTTATAATTAATGGATTAATTTTAATAGCTAGAGACCTCAACTGAAGCTAGAGCCCCCTGTGCTAAAAGTGTGCAGATATTTTTCTACGTCTTTTCTTTTTAGCTCAGTGTAGAAAGCTCCTGGATCATCTAGTAGGTTGCTCTCCTTGTGGATGACAAGGCAACTGGGTGGAGCCTTTCTCTCTGGACTCTGTGCATGGCTTGCTAATACTGTGTAAACTGCACTGCAGCCCACACAGCTCCCCCCCCACCTCTCAGCCCCCTGATTTAGAGGGCTCTTTCCTAGAGCTCTAACTTTGCACATGCACTGGGTTTCTCACTCACCTGCTGAGAGACAGGTGCTCATATTTACAAAGCTTGTAGTTAGTCTAGAGTCCGAAACCCCAACCATCCTTTTCTACATCTAGTGGAAGAAAAGATTGGTCTTGATCCAACAAAACCCGTCATCTCAGCCCCCATCCCTCGACAGGGTGTGAGAGGCAGGGGAGAAGAATCCCCTTCACAGCCTTCTGTGTGGTATGAAAAGGCATCCTTGGGGGCAACCATGTGCCTTTCAGTTTTGCTTCTCCGTACAGGTTTCCTTTGTGTTGTTTCAAACCCAGGTTTAACACGCAGCTTCCTGGTTCCCCCTCCCAGGGAAATGGGACATGATAAGGGCCTGGGACCCTTGTACAGGTTAGGGGCAGAGGAGTTCAGCCGTATGAATAAACTGAAGGAGTAGCGGGGGACATCAACATGAGCCTACAGGTGCTGTTCAGACGCCCGGTTGACTGGTGTATCCACCAAACCAGTCCTTATCTTTGCTTTTCAGGTTAAAAGTTTTGCAAAAAACGGAGTCAAACTGAGGAATTTGCCTGGGAGTGAGTTGCCATTTCTCCAGGCTCCTGAGAAAGAGGCATTCTTACATTGGTGCTGAAGTGGTTTCACTTTCAGACAGTTACAAAATTTGCAGTATTACATGGAATGCTGTATGTCTTTAAAAATATTATGTACTTTCTGCTTTTCTCTCTCTAGGAGGAAGATAAGAAGAGATCTGTACTGACTGCAGACCTGCTAAGCAGTCAGTCATGCTCACGGTTTGTTTTCCATGACAGGCATCACCAGGGAAGGGATCTGATATAATCCAGGGCGATATTTTCTTTCTGTCACACCTCTAAGGCTGCACATGATTTTCCATCTCTCTTCTCTAGAAAGAGCATCCTGAAAGCCAGTCCAGTTTAGGCTTGCATGCCACAGTGGTGAGCAGAAACAGGAGGCACCCGAATGCCACCGTAAGTGTGAAACTTTCAGTTTTCAGGCATTTTGGTTTTATTCAAAATAGGTGTTTTGCAAAAGTAGCAGAAAACATAGTGTTCTATAATAGAAAAAAAAAAAATTGTATAAAGGAAAAAGCTGACAAGCCAGTTTTGGTGTAAATTCTTCGTTTTTACTTGTACTACACAGAATGATATAGACATTAATTTAAGAGTATTGACATTACTTTCTCCTATATATTCCATAGTTCATGTTTTCAAGCACTAACATTTCAGTTTCTAACAATCTACTGCAATACGTAATTAAGACTGACAAGCACCCAGTAGTGGCTTCTGTGGGTTTTGGCTCAGAAACATAAAATCTTAACGCAGAGGAAAATGTCTGAGCTTTCAAAAAGAGGCTCTTTTCAATAAGCAATAGAAAGTGAGAGAAGTTTCGGCCTGAAGAAGAAATACTTCAGGCAGCCTCATGTGTGAGAACAGAAAAGTAATTGAGCTAACATGCAATAGTGAACTGTCTGGAGCTGCTCTGGTCTGAACAGGGCTTGGCTTTACTCAATGGCTTCAAAGCCTTTACTCAACACCTTCAGAGCGAGCCAGTAACATGTCTAACTGCTCATGACAGCGTGAGTTTGCTCCTGTAAAGCTATGGATAGAATGAGTAGCTGGTGAATAAACACAGCCTATAGCCTTGTTATTGTCTAAATGTGAAAAGGGGAAGAGACTTCACAGACTGTTCTGTTTAAAAAGAA
Organism: Coracias cyanogaster; assembly: GCA_033124195.1. Lineage (NCBI taxonomy): Eukaryota > Metazoa > Chordata > Aves > Coraciiformes > Coraciidae > Coracias > Coracias cyanogaster. The sequence goes on from JAVSBS010008556.1 coordinate 33,164, forward strand.
ATATTTCCTTGTATCTTAAATATGAACATTTTAAAACAACCCAGCTGGCACAGAGCTGCAGAGTCTTCGGTTGTTGGGTGGAGGTGAATCTGACGAAAGGATCTCTGCCTGGTGCTGCCCTGCTGTCTCACCAGGCTCCCCCAGGCGCGACAGGGAGCAGCACTGCTGCCAGGCGCTTACCTTCCCCACAGCGCATGCCTTGCCTTGCAACGGCGCCCGGGTGAAATCGGCTTTTCATGTGTTGGCAACGGGGCAAGCTGGGTGCCGCAGCCACCCCTGCCACCTCTCACCCCCAGCTCAGTTTCTGTTCAGTACTAGAGTTGTAGCCTGCCCAGCCCAAGTGTGGTGAGGCCCCAACTTCTCCAGCAGGTCAACAGGGCTCTGACACTGCAATTTGCAGTTATACAGCTTGCTAAACCCATCAGCATGTCCCTTGCCCTAGCTCTTCTTGAGGTGCATGGGCATCAGGACCAGCTGCTGGCCCTAAGCCAAGCATGTTTAACCCTAACCAGCAACTAAGCAACACACAGCCACTTGCTCCTTCCCTCCTGGTGGGACCAGGGAGAGAATCAGAAGGTTGAAAGTGAGATAACTCGTGGGTTGAGATAAAGACAGTTTAATAGGTAAAGCAAAAGCTACACATGCAAGCAAAACAAAACAAGGAATTCATTCACCACTTCCCATCCGCAGGCAGGCGTCCAGCCATCTCCGGGAAAGCAGGTCTCCATCACGTGTAACAGTTACTTGGGAAGACAAACACCGTCACTCCAAATGTTTCCCCCTTCTTCCCCTCCTTCCCCCAGCTTTATATGCTGAGCATGAGGTCATATGTTATGGAATATCCCTTTGGTCAGCTGGGGTCAGCTGTCCCAGCTCTGTCCCCTCCCAACTTCTTGTGCAACCCCACCCTACTTGATGGTGGGATGGTGTGAGAAGCAGAAAAGGCCTTGGCTCTGTGTAAGCACTGCATCTCTGTATTAACCAACAGAGTTTCCAGGACAAAGCCAAAGCCTCATACTAGCTACTGCACAGTCTTGAAAGGAACCTTAGGAAGACTAACAAGGTCTGGCTTTATGGCCCCTGGAAATGATGCAGAGGCGAGATGAAGCGCAGGTCGCAGCTTTGTTTTGCCATGCAGGCAGCCCCTCCACGCTAGCTACAGGAAAGACACTGGGCAGCTGTTCCTGTCCCAAGCACTCCCTGGCTCTAAGGACTGCTCCTCTGAGCAGAAACCAGACCACAGCAGCACAGGTAAAGGGCTTTTTGAAATATCCTCTTCACCTTTTGTGTTTAAATTTATTTACTTGCAAACATAGAGCAACTTCTAAATAACTTTTTTTTTTTTTCATGGTCAAGGGTTCAATCTAAATATACAAGTGAAGTAACAACTTCCTTATTTGCTCAAGTCAGAATCAAACTCCCAGCTTATTTCACAGCAGCGTGTGAGCTGACTGAGGCGGGGAAGGTGGTGTAATGGCACTGCCAGCTCTGCCAGATCCCCCAGAAGGCAGCCCTGCTGAGGCACTGCCCTGTCATGTGCCACCACAGAGGATTCCTGCTCCCTTTTCGAGATGAGCGGCCTTGCGGGCTGTGCCCAGGTTTGAGCGCCATGCCGCCAGCGACAGCCAGGCGAGGTAGCTGCTGCTGGGGCGCTGGTGTTGGCCCTAAGTCTGTTTTAGAAGCCAAGAGACTGCTTTCGCTGTCCCGAGTCGGGTCATTGGGACTGACCCTTTTAGGGCTTGAGGTGTTTTAGGAGTGCTCCCAAAGCACATCTTCCACTTTCTCCTTGGCAGCAATTCCACGCACCAGGTCCTGCCCTCAGCCAAAGCGAAGCACTTGAGAGGACCTCGAGCTGTGCCAAAACACCGAGGCTGGCACCCACAGCGTCACAGCATGGGAAGCGAGATGGGACAGGGATAGGATAGGGATAGGGATGGGATAGGGGAAGGGATGGAGGGGACGGGAGGCTTTCCCCAGGGCCAGGGGCAGGTGCTGGCAGGAGGGTGTTTGCACAGGGGCGATCAGAGAGCGAGGCGCAAGGCAGGATCCAGCGGCGGCAAGGAGGCCGCGACGGCGGGAGCAGTGAGGGGAGTGAGGGAAGGCGGGAGCAGTGAGGGGAGTGAGGGAAGGCGGGAGCAGTGAGGGGAGGGCCAGGAAGGGAGCGCGGAGGGCGAGCGGCAGAGGCAGGCCGGGCAGGCCGCGTCCCAGCGCCAGGAGGAGGGACCTTGGCATGGTCACTCAGCTGCTGGTAAAGAGGGGTGGAGAAAGGAAAGGGAGGGACAAGAAGAGCGGGGGGAAACCTGCATGTCAAGTCTGAGGAAATGCTGTGGGAACTACAGCCGGGAGCCTTTTTTTTTTTTTCTCTCTTCTTCTTCTCTCTTCTCCCCTCGTATCGCTGAGAGGAAGGAAAGGAAGAAAGAGAAGTAGCTAGGTCAAATGTGCCTTGCTCTGCTGCCGGGGCGTGGGGGCTTGGCTGGAAGGATCTAGTTTCTCTTCGGTGGCAGGAAAAGCAGCTACAGGAGGAGGAGAGACGGACACCCAGACATGCCCGTCCCGTCCGGCTGCTGGCTCCTTCTGTGCCTCGCTGCCGCCGGCACACAGGTGAGGAGGGAAGGCTGCACACACTGGTGAGGAAGGCTGGCACACACACAGGTGAGGAAGGCTGCACACACACAGGTGAGGAAGGCTGGCACACTGGTGAGGAAGGCTGCACACACACAGGTGAGGAAGGCTGCACACTGGTGAGGAAGGCTGACACACACTGGTGAGGAAGGCTGGCACACAGGTGAGGAAGGCTGCACACACACTGGTGAGGAAGGCTGACAGACACTGGTGAGGAAGGCTGCACATTGGTGAGGAAGGCTGCACATTGGTGAGGAAGGCTGTACATTGGTGAGGAAGGCTGCACACACACAGGTGAGGAAGGCTGCACACACACAGGTGAGGCTGCGCTGGGCACAGCACGCTGGGGAGGTTGATTTCCTCGCCCTTCGCTCGGAGGAGGTGGCAAAGTTGGGGCTCGTGGCATCTTGCACTGCTGGCCCTGGCACAGCGGAATTTAGCAGAACAGCTCTGCCTGCCTTTTTTTCCCTCTGGTGTTTGGTTTTGGTTTTTCTTTTTTCCCTGCAACTTGCCCTGTCTCACAAGCTTCTCTTGCTTTAAAATCAAAATAGCCCAAACCCAAAGCTCAGAAGTAAGCTAGAGGCTCTGCATGGAAACAGCCTGCTTCTGCCCAGGACAGGGTGTGAGAAACCAGAAAATATTTGCAGTGAGGTTGTTGAGGGATATAATTTGCATGTAGAGTAAAAATACGGCAGACTCCACCCTACCAAAAAGATTTATTCAAAAGAGCATGAGCAGACTTGTTCTTCAGACACGGGACAAGCGTGTCTGTTCTTTGCAGCCCAGCTACAGATTTTCAACCTCCCTCGGAGGGATGCAGTCCTTTTTGTGCTCTGACCACCCCACCATCCCGAGTGCAGGCAACCCCTGAGCGGCCCAGGGTGATGAGATGGTGTTGTGAGCCCAGGTCCACTGGTGGAAGACTGAGGCCCAGACCAGCTATGTGACTCACTTGGAGGTTTGCATTCTGCTCATGACAGAGCTGGGAACCAAACCTCCATCCCAGATCAGCTGCTCCAAAAGGGCAGCCCGTTCCTCTTGAGGGGGAAGATATGAGCAAGTTTTGGCTCTGTGGTTGTTTGCAAATGGCATGTGCTTTTTTTGCAGCTTCGTGCAATGCCAGGTGGCAAATGGTCTGCATGTTTTACAATTGGGATTGTTGCTGGTCTTCCTCTGTTTTCAGAAAGACCATTTTCTACAGGCAGCTCTTTGATGAGTCTTGTGAATGTCATACATCAGATTTCCTCTAGTGGTTTAGATTTGCAGAATCTTGCTTTGCTTTTTCTAGTTACACAGCTTAAAAATGATTCCTCTCCCTTTGGGTTATTTAGACCCTTCTAGACTGGCAGGCTGTTCACAAATCCCATGCTACAGGCACTTTATTTCCTTCATTAATCAATGTCTGGCAGCCTTGCTACCATTTGTATTTCTTTCATCTGAACCTCTAGTATTTCTCTGTGTCTCATTATTCTTGATTAGTTGTGTCATTTTAAGAGCTTTCCTTGACATAGTGCTGTAAATGGGCCATGGCTGGGTTCCCTGAGAGCAAGGTGCAGCTTCAAGAAAAAAAAAGATAAAACAAAACAAAAAGCCCTCGGTAGTCTACAGCATACAATTTTATGTCTGACCACATAGTCCTGAGAGCCTTTCTTCTGGATTCCTGGTCCTAAATATATTGCCTAAAACCACACAGGCCTTTTTTCCCCTCTAAAACATATGTTCCATTCTGTCCACGCTCCCTGTTTAAGTTTCCCTTAAATTGCTGCTTTCAAGGTGTCTTCCATATGTATATGAGTACACCTGCATATTTCAAAAATATTTTTACATCATCACTTTTAGGTGGTTTGTCCCATTCCTCAGTACCATCTGTATCTGTCTTTTTTTTTTCCCCCCACCCTGACATTCAGGACTGTGATCAGTGCAGCATGAACAACGCACCTCAGTGTTCTTTGTACCTTTGCTTCAGGCCACTAACCATTACATATTTGCTTCCTTCTGGAGCCATTTGGGTTTGGGGCAGTTGTTCCCCTTGAAATCTCCTCACTGAGACTCTAGAACCTGCTCAAATCTTGACCAAACCTTGGAAATGCAGATTTCCATGCTCTGTCTCCCAGCATGTTTCAGGTACCCTGATGTAGGAGCCAGGAGACACTCGTCTTTTTTTCTTACTTCTTGCCTTTCAGAGGATGCAAAACAGGGAACTTGTATTTATTTGGGGCTGATATGTAAAGTCTTTCCATTGCATTCAACACGTGCTTAATTCTGAGTCTCTAAGTTGCACAGGGTGCAACTTTCCGTAGCCTGTGCTTTGGACAAGTAGCAGTACAGAGTAGGGGGCTCCAGGAAAGTTTCTATAGGATAAGCCCTACTTTGTCAAAGAGCCCATTAATCTAACTCTTGTCTACAACACTCAGCAGAACCTGCAAGTCAAGAATGTGAAGGCAAGACAAACATGGATATGTGTTTCTCCCAGCCAGCCTTTCATGTTCTCCTTCGTCTGGCTAATTTGACCAGTGATTTCTTATAAGGATGCTGTTTTCTGATGGAACAAATTGTGAGAATAAGTGTGGTAGGGCTGAAGTTTGTCTGATGGCATTTGTGTTAGAGTCAATAATGTGGTGGGGCAGTGGTAGGGCAGTGATATTGGCAGTGTATTTGCTGCAAAGAATGACAAACACTTGGAAGTGTAAGTTAATGAGTAGTCATAATCCTGCTGAGAACAGACATGATCTTCATCATCATTTTCACCAAAGAGAAAACAGGAACAGAGAATTCGTGACTTGCTGTAGGTCACACAGTGAGCGTGGAGCAGAACTGCTGGGAGCAGAGCTCAGACCTCCTTGTCTTGTGCTTCAGCCACAAGATGATCTTTCCAAGTGATTCGTGTTGGATGCCTGTCAGAGGACACGGTATTTTTGTTTGTGAGGCGTGATATGCTCAGCTTCTTTGTACGGAATAGTCACATCCCATTTCTTGCTTAACTCTGGTGAAGGGCATGAATGTTTATGGAGTTGAAGCCTGTGAGAAATGTGCGTTTGCAAATATGCAATAAACCAGTTGCCTGGTTTAATGCCAAGGACTCTTCTTCCGCGTGTGGCAATGGGATGGGTTCCTCTGCTACTCTGCTGTATTTACTTTATAGGGAAAGTTTGCTCACTGCAAGCACCTGGAATTCTTTGTAATATAGAAAATTTTTGGCCAAAATACAGATTATCTTTTAACTTCCTAAAATACATAGTCTTTATGATGAGAGGGGCAAAAAAGAGCATTCAAATGTCCATGCTGTGTTATGTCATGGGCTCTCCTGGTCCAGCATTCCTGCTCTGATCAAGACCAGTAGACTCTAGAGCAAAACTTCTATAATATCTGTTCTAAACTCGTAGATTTATTCTGTTGTTAACAGCATGAGTTTCAGAGTTACTGTAACTCAATCAATTCACTTGTCAAAATGCCCTTATGGGAATAGTTCCCGCAAGGGAAACCGGAAAGTTTTTCATTGCTTTGCAGTTTCCCCCAGAACATGTGAAAATTCTTACAGCACCTCTTATAAAAGGAATATAATGCATATAAAACTGAACCAATCCACAATTTAAGAAACCTCTGCCACTTCTCTTTTCATGTTAAGCATTATCTTCCTGATGTAATTTCTTCTTTCCCACATATGGGACCAAAATAAACCTTCACCACATTTCACAAGTCAGTAGAATTCAAAGCTTATCGGCCATCTCGAGGGTACTGACCGACATAATTTATGGCACAGGGCTTTCTTCATGCCTTGCCAGAAGAAAAAAATGCGGGTCAAGCAGAGAGATTAACTGTGGCACTAAGGATCTGTTTCTCTTGCCTGTTACTGTCATCCGAAGCACCCTCAAGCTCAGAAAAGTGGGATGTCATTTAACCACTCTGCAAGAACTAGTGCAGATGGTAATAGGGATGCGTGCATAAATACAGCTTAGAAAATCACGAAAACCTCAAAGTGGTGCCCTCTGGTATTTATACCTTAATGCTATTTAGAGGAATCCTATCTGAGTCACTTTACTGAGTTCCAGTGGTGGAAGACCCTGCTGTACTAGGTACGTGCACAGACGGAACAAAAACCCCTGTTGCAAGGCTGTCCTCCTCCTGCTCATCCCTGAAAACCTCCTCGCTGTACGACTGGGTCTCCAGGAGGTGTTTGCAGTGACCAGAGCCAGGAGGGTTCGTGCCACCGCATGCTGTGAGGGCATAATCCTCCTTCAGTCCCTCCCCGCGGTGCTGCAAGGGGCTGCTCTGCAGTGTGAAGACTGTTGGACAATTGGCAGAGGTTGTTGCTTCATATGCTGGCTTAACTTACTGGAGACAGGCAGTAGGGAAAAGAGGGAAATGGAGATGACTGGTTCATCGCATCCTCAGCTGCAACCATGCTTCTTGCACAGGCTGCCCTCTTCCTTTCAGTGGAAGCTCAACTTGCCAGGCGCTGGCTTCTGCTGCAGCTGCCCACCCTCTGGTTTAAGTGCGCGCTGGCTGGTGGTGTGTGCACAGAGAAGCAGCTGCTCTGAGAATGGTTCATTCTTACTGACGGAAAGCATGAAGGCAAATATTTGTGTTATAAATGCAAGAAGAAAATTAAGTGCTGTTTAACCAGGTTGCACTATGGACTTGGGTAGGCCTCAGACTGTAAAACACAATAGCCTGCCTGCAAGAACTTGCCCCGTTTTATGACTTACTCTTCTCTGAAAATGGTCCAAAGTTCACGTCCTAGAAGAAAGGCTGTTGTTGGACCTCCGTGAGCAGCAATGGCTGAAAGTCACGGGTGGCCTGCAGGAGGGAATCCTGCTCTCAAGGCTGCAGTGGCACCCAGGGCAGTCTGCTGTGCTGTATGCTCCGTGGCAGCAGGGTTTGGGGTCATGCTTCAGCTCTGGGGAAATGCAGGTTTCCTGATTTTTCTTTGTTTGTGCGTCACCACAGTATACAATCATATTTGTGATGTGGTGCCTTGAGCAGGGCTCAGCACCACACCAGAGGAGCAATGCTGACTTTCACCCAGTGCTCAGGGACATCCTGGTTTTTGTCCCATACCTATGCAGCCACCTTGGCTGCTCTTCACAGTGCTTCCCATGGTTACCATTTTTGTTTGCCTTTTCAGGGTGTGAGTTCTCTGGGCCAAGGGCCAAGGGCTTGTTGTTTGTACAGTGCTTAGGATCTTGTGGCTGCAAACAAAGTCAAAGAATCGTTCATCACCACAGGATAGAGCCCTGTCCATTTCCCACCAAAGTCACAGGGAAGTCTCCCTGTGTGGGCGCAGAAAGGGTGCAGCTACCTCTCCCCAGCCTGCTGCCAGTACACAGCCTGCAACATCCAGCCCCTCACCCTTATTCTCTGGGTCCTCTTCTTCCCACTGCCTCACCAACATCCCCACAGCAGAGGCACATTCCCCACACCGCTTGGCCAGATGTGTTTGTAGTGACTCCTCACCTCTGTCCTGTGATGTCCCCAGAGGAGAGGCTGGAGCAGGGGCTGTGGCAGAGGTTGGCAGTGCAGCAGGCAGGTAGAGAGCTGAGACCCAGAGCTGCCTCTCAGCTCTGCAGAACCCACTGGCTGCTCCCCTCTTAAAATCTAGAGAAAAGAGATCAGGAAAGGCTGTGTTTGGTAAAAGAGCCAAGCTGGCCAGTTTAATCCACCCTGCAAGAGCCAATTAGCCAAGGAGGGGAAAAAAAAAATGAGGTCATTCACCCTCACCACTTTGTGGCTACTCCAAAAGAAAAAAAAAAGTACATAGGATCTGTTCAAGAATGACAAAGAACAACATTTGTGACTGCAGATGGGTGCAGAGTATATTTAGTCAGTGGTCAAAGTGGAGGGAAAAGAAAAGAAACCTTGCCTGGAAAAAAAATACTGTGAAGTTTTGTTAGGCAACCCATTAATCTGGAATAGAGATAGGGAAAAATGTGCTAATAAGTTCATATGAAGTCCTAAAAATTGCTTATGTAGCACACAAGGGAATCTATTTTGAGTATGATGTTATTTTGCCACAGAGAATAGTTTTGCCTTATAAGCCTCACGTTCTTCAGTAACTTTTCATTGTTCGGTAGCAAGGGTGAGATGACTCCTTGAATCTGCTCTCACAGGAAAAAAATTCTCCCCTGCATGTACTAAAACAGGCTGCTTGTGGTAACAAGACAAAGTCCATTCAAAGCAGGGAGGAATATTTCCACCAACTTGACTGGTCCACAGTCCCCGGCAGAGCTGGTTCCTTGTGGTGACACCTAAAGAGTAAGTGAACCAATTCTCAGGTTGTTCCTGAGCCCTTGAATAAAGGCAGCAATTCCTTCATTATGAAGAAGGTGCAGATCTGATCATGCAATTCTTACCGTAACTCGCACCAAGGCAGAATGGTCTGTGGATGTTACATACATCCCCTCTATATGGTCATCGTCCAAAGTAAGAGCTGCCGCCCTACCACTATCCTTCATATTTCTGCCTGCAGAATATTCAGTATTTGTTCCATGTACAATGCTAAAATCCAGGAGAAGGAAGCCAAGGCAGAGCATCAGGTGGTGAAAGCAGGCTTCCCCTCTTCTCTAAAAACTTTCTCATCTTTCCTGGCAGCTCAGCTAGGATTGCAGGATCTTGCCTTACACCATACAAGATCAATACTTCCACTCTGCTGACATGCTGGAAGGCAACGGTGCATAAACGTACAGATTGTTAAGCATACAAAGTCCCCACTGAACTCCTAATCTGGCATCCAGAGCAGCCCAGCCCAAGAAACCTCTCATGGTCCTTCCTTCATTAAGACTCAACTTCAGTTGATGAAGTATAGAAAAATAATCTGCTGAAGTTAAATGCAAAAGGAGCGTGCTCCCCATAAATGATTGTACCTTTAGTGCCTTTATTATTAGTAGTATTTTAGTTAAGCGTGAATGGAGGTAGAGTTACTCATGGCAGGTCATTGAGGCGGTACCTGGTGCAGTGAGACTCCTTTCCTATGGAGCACTGCTGTTGCACCTCTTTAATCTAGAAGAAATTTGCCTTTGCAGGCCTTTTCACAAGCATAGAATCATGGAATCATAGAATCATAGAATGGTTGGGGTTGGAAGGGACCTCAAAGATCATCTAGTTCCAACCCCTCTGCCATGCATATCTAGGTATTAGCTTTAGTAGTGTCATTATTCTGCAGTTTTTATTTCTACTTGTTATGGACTGTTGTCTTGCTGTCACACCTTTTTGTTAGGTATTGAGTTTTTACTCCCTGATTCTTCTTTAAAATATTCCCCCTAGCCTTTGAATTGCTGTGGCAGTGAGGATACATAGGTTAAAGCATGGGGTTGTGCTCCAACGTGCAGGCAACATGCAGATGCTCCCAACAGCCTAGTCAATGAAAATGTTGGGTGCACCCCTCTGGCTGTTGCATGACTTTGTCTCTGAATGACAAATGCCATGCACGTGGTGGCAAGTTTTCAGTGCACAGAAGAAAGCTGGTGGACTCACAGGTTCAGTTAGTAGCCATTTCAGCCCTGCCATCTATCATCTCTGTCATCTCCCATCTGATACACCTGAGGTTCCTGTCTGCCTTACCCCAACTGCCCTGCTGCGAGAGTGATCAGTGCAACACTTCTCCTTCACGTAGCCTGCCAGCTAGAAATAACTCTGGTGGGTTTGGTGAGATTGAGGAATGGTCCTTCCTATTGGTGGAGCAGCCCTGGTTGCTCAGATGTTTGCTTTTAGCTGCACACTAAAACAGAGGGGCAAGGGGAATAGCCAGGATGGGGCTTCTACCGCTGTTGGCCCGCTTCCTGGCTGCAAGTTAGATTTTTCTCCTGACCTCTTCATTGTCAGTTTTATCGCTCATGTTCTTTCTGGCTTCTCTTCAGACTCTAGCAGGGCTTCAAGGATTTTTTTTTAAGAGTGAAATAATGTTTAGTTTTTAGCTGTTGCCATTTCCCGGCTGTATTTTACCACGTGGTGGTAGTTCTGTGATGTGGTTTACTGGTCACTGGAAAGTTGACATCACCAAAAACATTTCATTCACAGTCTTAAGATTTTCATGATGACTTACAGACCTGCAAGTGAATAACTGGAATTGCAAAGCTGTGACTTGTGTGCTGCTTTGATTGAATGTTTATCAACAGCGAAGATTGTCTATGAAGGAACTGTTGCATTCAGCATCCATGTGATTATGATTAAGTCTTTAACTTAAGACTCCTCTTTCCCCTTATATATTCACAACTGTAAAAATTTCCAGAGTCACTCATTGTGTGCATTACTATTATGTCCCTCAGTAGAGTGCCTGGAAACACCAGCAGCGCCCATCAAGAGCCAGATTCTATTTTTATTCTTAATAATTCTTAATAATTTTTTAGGAAAGCCTCTGAAACTGGCAACGAGCTGAAGAAATCTGAGTTTTGCTTAGCAGCATTGCTGCCCCACATGAGGTAGGAAGCTGGAAGGCTGTGGGCACCCAGTCTGTACCTGTCAGAGAAGGAGTGGCTTGTATTTGAACAAGAAAAAGCAGCACATGACTACAGAGGCTGTCCTAGGTGGATACCAAGAGTGCTACACTTGAAGGGGCTACTTCAAGTTGGGAAATGTTAGTCAAAGCACTGTCCTCTTGATGAAGGCAAATAAAGCCCAAAATCCACAGAAATATTATGGTTCTACAGCAGGAAAGTCTAAGGACCTCAAAAGCAAGTGTTTTGCATAAACTCAGGCTTCAAAGTATAAAGAACAAGTGGTGTGCAAGGCAGGACAGACCATAGTTATTTCTCCCATAGGTACTCTGGTTCTGTAACATGAAATGGAGAAAAAATTTGCTTTGCTCAGTGAAATGATGACAGATGACTTGAATACTCTCCAGAAACTACTACACTGAGCAGGGTGTCATCTTAAGATAGTTACCCCTTGAGTCTCCTTTTACATCTCCGTTTTTGCAAAGCTAAGATTATTGCTAATGAGCAATCCTCGTTGAGGTCTCAGGTTCTTGTTTAGAAGTGACATGGGAAAAAAACTGTGGAAAGCCCCGAGCTTGTTCTTCCAGATTGTTTCTTTTAAAGGAAGGAGGCCCATGCAACTCTATCTTCTCTGAGATGTCTGTCTGAACATTTATCTGAGTGAAAAGTAATTTTAGCATCCATGACACACAGCTTCTGCTGCCATCCGATTGCTCAACGGCACCAAGAATAAGTATTTCCTTAAGCTTGAGGAGAGGAATCTGAATGCTGCTGGTTCCCCCTCCAGAAGCACCTGTGTGTGCGCTTTGTCAGGGTCTGAGTAACACAGTGGTGCTTTGGAGCTCTGAGTCATTGAAGCTCTCCAACCCTGCAAGCACAAGCACACTCTCGCTTACCGTCCTTTTCAATAAATAGGACAAAAAAAAAAAAAAGCTGAAAAGGCTGCCTGTAGCTTAACAAAATTTTGACATAAGCATGCCTGCTTTTTCAAAGAATTCAGTGGTGCTACTTACATGCTTAAAGGTAAGCAGGTCTTAGTGTGCTTTACTGAACTGGATCCACCAAGCCCGCAGGAAGTTGGTCTTTTTTCCTCTGCACTCTTCCCCTTTTAGGTATACTTGTTCTGAGATAATGTTAATCGAGCAATAAAGCTGATTGGTTTTTTTTAAGGACTGGTGCAAATCCGTGTGCTTTGCATACTTTTTAAGTGAGCAATTAAATTTACACAGGTTACCTAGAGCTCTTTGAAGTACTCGTTTGCACATAGTGGTGGGATTTAATGGGCAGCTTCATCAGTAGTAAGACCATTAAAGGAATGACCAGGCTGGGTTTTGCCTTACTTAATCACTTCAGAGGAGGTTAACTCCTCCTCATTCATCAAGGCTCCTTCTTTCTCTAGGTAAGCGCTCAATGATGTCCAGATCACTCTGACTTACAGACCAGCACCTGATGAGAGGAAGGATGTTCCAGGGGTTATAGGGTGAACTTGAGACTTGGGAGACTTGGTCTGGTTTCCTGTCACCTCTGTAAAGCCAGCTAGCCTCTGGGTGCAAGTTCCTCATCTGCGAAATGAATTGCACTTCCCTGTCTCTCAGTGTGCTCTTTCAGCCAAGGAGGCCAGTGGTATCCTGAGGTGCATTAAGAAAAGTGTGACCAGCAGGTCGAGAGAGGTTCTCTTCCTCTTCTACTCTGCCCTGGTGAGGCTGTATCTGGAATACCGTGTCCAGTTCTGGGCTCCCCAGTTCAAGAGAGACAAGGAACTGCTGGAGAGAGTCCAGTGGAAGGCTACAAAGATGAGGGGACTGGAACATCTCTCTTTGGAGGAAAGGCTGAGAGCCCGGGGGCTGTTTAGCCTGGAGAAGAGAAGGCTGAGGGGATCTGGTCAATGATTATAAATGTCTAAAGGGTGGGTGTCAAGAGGATGAGGCCAGTCTCTTTTCAGTGGTGTCCAGTGATAGAATAAGGGGCAACAGGCACAAACTGGAACACAGGAAGTTTCGCCTAAACATAAACTTCTTTCCTTTGACAGTGATGGAGCACTGCAACAGGCTGCCCAGGGAGGTTGTGGAGTTCTCCTTCTCTGGAGAGATCCTGGACACATTCCTGTGTGGCCTGCCTTAGGTGAACCTGCTGTGGCAGGGAGGTTGGACTAGATGATCTCCAGAGATCCCTTCCAACCCCTACCATTGTGTGATTCTGTCTCAGGAGGACACTGTGGCAGGAACGTGCTGGTGACGAAGCACCAGGTCGTTTTGCTGCCAGCAGCACAAGTACTGCTCAGCCCCCAAGGGAAGCTGGTGTATAGTCTGATGATGAGACGTGCAGGGTTCCCTGACAGAGCGTTGAATAAGGGATGACCTGACTTCAATGAGGCTGTGTTAGCAAAAGGGCCCAAGTTCAGTGACCACCCTAAGAAAACCCCAGGTTGCTTTTGTTTCCCTGCCTGCCTCTCTCCCCACAGCTTTCATGCTCAGCAGGTCCAGCCAGTCCATAACAAGCCAAAATCCCTCATCTTTGCGAAGAGGCTTGGCTCACATGGCGGTTAGCACACGGACACTGAGAAGCTTGTCTTTATGCTGCTAAGCATAAATCAAAGGAGGGAATATTGCAGCTCTGTAAATGCATTGGCTTGTGTGAAAAGAGGAAGGACATGGCTACAGAAGAGACTCCTTATTGACATGTAGCGTAGATTGATGCAGCTGCAGCTGTGAGTTACGCTGTAACAACAGCCTTCTTCAAGCAGTAAAGCATGGAGGTATGAAACCCTTTCCAGAAGGTGGCTGAGCAATTTGTCTGCTCCCCTGGCCTTAGCACCAGTGGATTGCTGCTTCTCCTTCAGGCTGCATTGTGATTCTCGGAAATCATTCCAGAGCCTTTAGCTGAATGCTCTTTGCAAATTTGCATATCCTTCCTTAAAAAGGATGACTTTGCCCTTGTTTGACACTTCAGTAACTTCTTAGCCTTTTCTTCTAAAGAGGAACTATCTAACTGGGGCATATGAGGAAGAGGAGGACATCCTGTGACAACAAGCGAGTGACTGGACCTGTTGTTTGTCTCACTGCTTTTATTGCATGTTTGGATGGCTGGGAACAGGGAATCAGTCACTCCAGACCTCCTCTGTGCTGCTTGGTCCTGCAGTGTCATCTGAACCCCACGCTGATCAGCTTAGTGTTTCAGCAGATGCTGCCTGACATGCGGGACAGAACGTGAGCTCCTTCGATTACAGGAGCGTTTTCAGTGTTGCCCCTGACACTGAGCAGTGTCACCGTTCAGCTGCCAGACTAGCCCAGCTTTCCATTTCCTACATCACCTCTCACCTCACCAGCACTGATTGTTATCTTATGCCCCTCCTGGGAGGTGCTGTGCAAACACAATGCAATATTTGTTCAAAAAAATGTATGATCTAATAATGAGAAAGGTACTGCTAATGAATGCAAAGAAAGAGACAAGGAAACAAAGAGACAACAGAAGATTTCTTGCAGGACTAGGCTTAATTTGACCTGGGATTGTTGTAATGATTTTTAAAAAGGACTATAAGTTGTTTATAACCTGCAAAAATATAGAAACTTAAGACCTCTGACTTGAGGTACTTACTCTGTTGCAGACAGCACAGTTTCAATAAATCACAAGCCGTATACCAACCCATGGCTCAGACTCCAAGCCAAAAGTTAGTCTTTTAAAGAAAAATGTCAAACTTTTGGCCATCTTTAAGTGACAAGCATTAGAAAAGAACAAGGTGCTTAGGGAAAAGTATTTTCTATTTAAAGAGATTCCTATTGCTGGAGCTAGAAAAGGAGGAAAGACTTGGAGGAAACAAGGGGAGTAGTGGCAGTATCAGTAGGCACGGGGATGTCATTTGCTATTAGATGGCAAAAGCTCCCCTTGAACAGCAGCGGAAGCTTTATTGCAGCTTTCTCCGAGTAAATGAGATCTTAACAGCTGTTTCCAGTAAAGAAGGATTCCTTGCTACAAGCCTGATTTTGAATCATCTATCTATTGTGAGATAAACAACTGGTTGTAAGATGTTGAGCTTACCTGGAGGACCACTTCTGGGAGACGCTCTGGCAGCCAAAAGAGTCACCAAGGGGCTGGGCATGGTGCTTGGCTGGCCAGGATCCCCAGCACAAGCCGTGCCCCAGCGCCTGCCGGAGGGAGCCGCATGTGCTGGGTGGCAGGTAGGACCACTGTGTGTACAGGCAGCCAAGAGCAGGCAGGGGATGCAGAGGCCTGTCAGAGCTAGAGGCAGCACTGCTACCTGCTTTGCAGATGCCCTTTCATGTAACAGTTTCAGGTGGGTTGGTGGGAGGGGTGGTTTGTGCTGGTTTTGTTTTTTGAGAAGCAAAAGCTGTTGTCTTAATTGTATCGCCTATCGGGATGGCTGTCTCAGTTCAGTGAGACCATCTCTCCAGGACACAGTGGGAGCCATAAAAGCTGCAAAATTAAAGTCCAGTATTTTCTGGGCCTAGCCAGGAGTATTGTGTCTCCCAGTGGGAAGCTGGGAACTTCTTCTTTTTCAGGAGTATAAATCGTTCACCTTACTTGTTTGCTTAAAGTTATACATTAAAACTGTCAGTTGCCCAGGTCTTGGTCTGAGGTCACATCTGTGGAAGAGACTACAGAAGTATCTCTATGCCAGTTTTTTTCATTACTATTGTTTTAAAGTCATGGTTTCAAATAATAGGGTACTGTAAGAAAAGGTTATATAGCAGGCCAAAAGTTCATGACAAATTGCAAGACTGTGTTATTTATTTATCACCTGGCTGTATTACAAGTCCCTCTGTGTACAGCATCAAGTACTTATTCTTAGCATGCCTACCAAGTGCCTTTGAAGTCATAAACGTTGGGTAATTTTTACTGCTTAGCTATCCAAAATGCTATAGAGAAGAAAAGCTTTCCTCCTCTCTGCCAGCACTACAACTAGGTACATCTGAAGCTCTCCAGGTATATTGGTCCTCACATGCTCTCTCCCCTTCTCCACTCCAGTTGTCACTACAAATCACTCCGCCGTGTGAAAGTGAGCAACACTATGAATACTCTGGACGGTGCTGCACAAAGTGTGAGCCAGGTATGTGAGCTCTGGGCTGCACTGGCTTTATAACTGAAAAGCTCGTTAGAAGCAGCTCTGGGGGTGAGTAAGGCAGCTTGTTCTTGTGACTCTGCTAATCTGTTGGCACACAGCCTCACAGGTACATGTTTTCAGCCTTACAAGCGCCTTCTAGTGCAGGAGTGGTCTTGCTGACCTCAGCAAAAGCCATAGCAGCTCTTTGGCTGAGATGGCACTTAACCACTGCAGGAGACAGAAAGCAGTTTGATTCTCATGTGGGTAGCTTGGACTGCTCCCAGGCCATAAGCTTCACAGATGTCTCAGTGCCACACTGAACGGGGGCCAGACTGAGGAACTGAAAAGGTGACCGGAAGAAATGCTTGTTCACAGCCATACAGCAGCGTTGGCCCAACCTGTGGTTTTCCCTAATCTCCTTAGGTAGCTGCTGTGCAACTTACTTATCTTCTCTCGTTCACAGGGAAGTATATGTCTGCTAGATGCACTCGTACTTCTGATAGTGTGTGCCAGCCATGTGGCCCAAATGAGTACATGGATGTCTGGAACGAAGAAGATAAATGCTTACTACATAAAATATGTGATCAAGGTGAGCTGTTCATACTGAGGAACCTTTTAATCCAAATTAGTGAAGGACAAAGACAGGAAAGTGGACCCAGGGAAGTCGCTTTGTTCAGGTAGCTGACATTGGAGGCTGGGCTTGCAGAAGAGCCTGGCAGAGAGGGAGGTCCCAGACAACAGAGATTCTTCGCAGTGCTGAGCACCACAAACGTAGTCTCCTGCTGCTAGGCCATTCACTTCTAGAAGTTGGATCTTTAAGGTTGTCCTTTTGCCCAGCATACTCTGCATTCCCTTCCCCTAACAAGTTTGTCTCATCCTTGCAAAAGATCTGTTTGTTTTCTATAGCAACTACAAGGAAAAGGATTGCTCAGGAGTGCACTCCGTGAGGAGCCCCTCACTGATCAAGGGTCTCCCATGCTTCTTGAAAGATAACATTTTCTCTAACACGAATGGTTTTGCATCTGGCGTTCAAGCAAAGCAAACAAGTAGAACAAAAGGTTCATAAACTTGAGGTTTATTATTAGGGAGATTTTTACTCCTCCTTTCTCTTTTAGGAAAAGCTTTGAGAGAAGTGAACCCAGGGAACAGCACGTTCCAGCGGCAGTGTGCTTGTACAATGGGCTACCACTGGAATGAAGACTGTGACTGCTGTCAGCGAAATACCGTATGTGCTCCAGGATTTGGAGTCAAGCATCCTGGTAAGATGGGAAATGCACGAAGTGAAATGTCCAACCAAGCTTACAGAATGAGGCCAACATCATGCGGGTTGTGATGTTAGAGAGGATACTTTGGACTCTCACATGACTGTCAACAGAAGATGCATAGCTGAGTTATCATTACTACTGCATATAACCCTTCTGGACTGTTTGCATTGTGAAGGCTTCTGCCTCTGTAATTTAAATAGCATCTTGGATCAAGTGACTTTTGCAAGGTACCACATGGACATGACAATAGTCGCAAGGTGTTTAGTACATTTCTAATAGTTGCTGAGGTGTCTGTGTGATCATGCGTTGCTGCAGTATTCAGAGAAGCAGTCCATTGGGGATTGTTCCTGAGGTCAGATTTGAAATCAGTTTTTGTCCAGTGACTTTGCTTTGCCATTCTATAATGTTATACGAAAGTTAAAAGTGATTAACACCTTTCAAGTGGCACAAGTATTCTGTTTTAGATTACTTTAGACTAGCATACTTTTTCTGCCTACAAGTGACTGTCATTGCTGCTCTAATCTAAGATCCTTCTCTCTTCAGGGAAGCTTTCAGGGGGGTGTCAGGGAGTGAAGGGTGGAGCAGGAGGATGGGGAGCATCGTCACCTTCCCCTCACCTGCAGGGAACCCAGGGAAACTCAGATACAAAATTTTTCCTCCTTTACTACACACAGTGCAACAAGACAAGGACACAATGTGTACACCATGCTCCAGAGGCTACTTCTCAAAGGTTGCTTCATCCACCGACGAGTGTAAATCCTGGACCAAGTAAGTCCCTGTATCTTGAGAAGGACCAAGACAGCCAGAAGGCAGGGAGAAGCTTGGATGCATTTTTCAGTGGGTGTTTCAGAGTGTCTGCAGAGTGCATAGAGCATCTCTGTTGGCTGTGCAGTGGTAAAGGCTGCTGAACTGAAACACTGAAGCTTGAATTCTCCTTGGGGGGCAGCAAGAAAGAGCAGTAGCAACAGAACTGAGCTGAATATAAGGAAAATATCTGAGGTTCTTAAGGGTTGAGAAATTCAGGAGAAATCTTGTATGTACTACTCTGCATAAGTGTAGCAGCCATGACAAGCTTTGAGAACCTAGCCTCTTTGTCTTTCTTTTTTAGCTGTACAGCTCTAGGAATGGCAGAAATCGTGCCTGGGACTGACAAGTCAGATGCAGTTTGCGCAGAACAGAAGATGCCTGAGCCATCAGAAGATGGTATCTGTCCTCACACAGATTATCTGTTAGAAAGTAGCAGGGAGGAGGAGGGATGTGTTTGCTAGGGGTTTTGGCTGGCTTAACTCCATTCCCATTGTGGGTAACTTTAGGGGGAGCAGCTGTAGACCAAGGCAGCACTCTTGGAAAATCCCACCTTTGAAGATTATTTTAAGCCTAGGGCTTTTAAGCTCTAGGGCCTATGTCCACTACTAAGCAGAGCTTTACACCTCCCGCTGAAACTGCTTGGCAAGCAGCATTATAGCTATGACCTTCATCACATTTACAGCTCTTTCATTTTTTCAGCTGGTTTCCATAAACACATTATCTATATAAAGGCTAGCAGCTTCTCCCCCTGCTCATTTCATAGCAACAGCTACAGTCTCAGCTGAATGTAGCTCTCCCTTCTTGCCCATGGCCTATTGCCTTTTCCAGTGTGGATATGGTACCAGGGAGACTGCTTGCCTGGCGTGCAATGATCCTTCATAACCTGAGAAAAAGGGCAAATGTTGCCAGCTGAATACTATAGTCTGCAGGAGCTGTATGCCCTCCATCTCCTGAGGGAGAGCAGTCACAGCCCGGGGGCTGCTAGTAGCTTGCAGGGGCACTTTCAGGGGAGCCTAACTGGGTCACGCATCTCTCAGACACCAAGACTCTGTTTTTAATGGAGGTGGCTTGGTACCAGGTACCTCCAGTAAGGCTGCTTGTCACAGAACTGCATGAGGACTAGTACTATTTTCCTTATTATAGAAACTGAAAATCGAATAGGAAGGAAAAAAAAAAACCTGTTCTATGGAAAAGCAGGTAAAATGAGCAAGGATTTTCATACTGCTGAGTACAAGGTCCCTGTTGGTGGCACTGTTTTTTTTACATCTTGCAGGAACAAACGGGATCTTATACGTGTTGATTGTCATCTTGTTTTTTCTGACACTAATTGGCATTGCCATCTTCATCATATACTACAAGAATAAGGGAAAAAAGCTGACAGGTAAGTGCTAGCTAATGATATTCATGAATGTGAGAACTGCATGGCAGTGCAGAGCGCACTCTGATTTCACGGGTAACCGCCAGGTTAAGAAACTTAATGTTATCTTGGAAGTTCTGTGCTATCCCTATATCTGTTCATATGGACATACTTTAACTAGTGCAAAGCCAGGGCTCAAATTCCTTTCATCTAGGCAAGCAGAGTAATGCATATTGCTTAGTGTCCTCCTGCAGCCCAGACTGCCCTCCAGGTGACCATCCTCACAGTAGGTGCAACCACTATGTAGATGAAGGAGGGCTGGTGCTGGGGGCTTTTATAGCAGCATGGCTGCTGTGTGTGCACCACAGGTCACAGTAGACCCCTTGGCTGAAGGGAAGCAGGGAAGGGCTTACAAGGCTTTCACCACCTCTGGTCTCCTTCCTCCTACTTTCTCTCCTCTCCTGAAGCCTACAGTCTACAGGTTAAAACATAGATTTCAAGACAAAGGCCTGATGTATATTTGAAAACGTGATGGAGCAATGTTTTTAGCTGACGGCTGAAGTTCTGCTGAGGTCTGGAAGAAATACTAGAAGGAAAGAGAATAAACAGTAAACATAGAAGAGTAGAAAAATTCTAGCAAACACATACTGGATAACAAGCGGGTACTGGATATATTATTAATACAATGGAAATACCTTCAATAGTTACTCAACTCTTGTGTTAAGCCCTGGATCTCCTTTGTTAAGGACATACCCGTATTATTCTGTTCATTTTTCATTTTCTCCCTCTAAACATGAAACTACACTTTCCTAGTGTAGTTTTTCCATCAGTTCCTTTCCCAAGCCCTAAAAATTTATGAAATGTTTTGGGAGCAGTGGAAGGGAAGAGAGCAACCCTCTCTTGTAAAGTATATTTCAGCCTGTGTTTTAGAAATGGGCTGCCTCTGCCACACTAAACATGGGTTGCGCTAAATCTGGAATTCCTGGGATGGGCTGGAGGAAATGGTGACTCTCCTTGCAAACCAAATACTTATTATGCAAAGCAGGTTAGGGGGGAACGCTTTTTATTTGACATTTCTATTGCCTTGCTGCTCAGTGACAGTCCTTCATTGCTTTTGCACGGTAAATCCTACTAACCGGAGCCCCAGAGACTTGCAGGCTCAGGAAGAAGCTCTGCTTGCTTGGGGTGGGACTGGTGGTAAATATGCAGACTCAGCGTCAGAGGAACAGAGTCATTGGTGGGAACTGGCAGCGGCTACATAGCTGATCTCTCTTCAGACATACTAAATCAGCGTAAGCTTCAAATGTGCACAAGACCTGAGCCCCACAAAATCTCCTGAAAATACAACCAGAAAACAAGAAGAATTGCGAACTCTAAGTGGCGGTCTTTACCATAAAGCATTGTTGGACATAAAGCTTTTCCTTGGGAGATAACGAGATTAAGTTACTTTCCCCATTAAGTACGCCCTGATTAAGTGGGATATGCTGTCTCTGAGCCTGCTATCCTGTGGTTTCAGTAGTTTACCCTCTTCTCTCCAGGCTCCTTACTCCTGTCTGAGAATGGCCTTTGGGCCATCCATGTGAGCTCTCTTGAAATAGACTGTATGGCTGGCTGCAGGTGGGTTGCTATTGGACCAGTCATGGCTTGGTGTGACATATGACCAGGAAAGAAACCCCATTTGATGTGGAACACAGTTTTACCATGGTCTATTTTAGGAGCTTGGAAACATTTTTTCCACAGAAATCTATCTTTGTTCCAGTTACAATGAATCCTCAGCTAGACCGGTGCTGGGACACTTCAAGAGTCAGTAAACAGTCTTACTAGTTTTTATTTAATATGATATTGGGGATTGTGAATCACTGTGGCTATTTAAGTCTGTGGCTAACTTCAGTGCCTGCTATATGTTACAGCTACTCTTTTTGCTTTCCCTACAGCAGATCTACAGAACTGGGCTAATGAAGTGTGCAGCCAAATAAAAGGAACAAAGGTAAAGTCGAAGACACTGGCATTTTCTTTCTTTGATGTTTTCCTCGTGGCATTCCTGACACCACTCCTGAAGCAGACTCCACATTAATGTTTGACTAGAAAACAAGTTTTGAGTTCCTCAAAAAATGCTCACGGCTTTGGCTTTTTCAGTCTAGTTTTCTGCAGATGTGAGGCTTATGATATCACCATTCTCAAATAGCTTCTGAATCTGCTCTCTAGTTACAGCCAATTTTAACAGCGGTAAAAGTCTCTGTGATTATTATTTATGAGGAGAAAGTTAAACATGAGGCCACTGGTTGCTGAACACCTGAGACTCTGCTTAGGACAGCTGAAGCAGGAGAGCTTCGGTTGAGTCTGCACCTTTTTACATACCAGACTGCTCATAGGGTAGAAACTCTATGGATTTGGGGCAATGCCAAGAATGCCAGTCATGCAAGGCATTAAGCACAGAGCCACCAGCTAAAGAAACTGGCTGTGAGACACTTTAATTCTAGTGCTCCAAGAAATCCTTCTTGTCCGTTCTTATGTGAAAAAAAGTAAGACCTTACAAGAGGATTTGCTCTGGAAGAACATCAGATCCCATGCTTGAAATGCTCAGATGGGGACACAGGTTCCAGTTCACGTGCATTGCCTGCTTTGCACCATGGATGTGGACTGAGGTGTCCCAGGTGCATGTCCCCATCCCCCCCGGCCCCCATCTAGGAGCTCTGTCTCGCTTAGCTGTTGACTCAAAAAAACCCGTATCAAACAAACCCACCTTTTTGAGCAGGCAGTTCCTCTTTTGTCTTCTAAGGGTTCATGCAACCTCCTGCATTGGCAGCTACTCAGATCCTCCAGGAGTGAATCAACAGCAATTAGTAGCTGGCAGCATTTACACTCTCTCTTCTATCCTGGAAGATCTGAACAGATGCTAGAAATTAAAGGTATTAGTTCTCAAATACCCCTCTTTACAGCGCAACTTTCATGAACTGAAGGGGACCCTTGAAGTATTTCCCAACCCTTCTTTTTGGAGCTGCAACCAAAAACGTAGCTTTACCTTGATAAGTACTGGCAACATGACGTCATGGGCCTTTGCATTTGTTGTCCTAACATTTTCCAGGTTAACGCAACCTTGCCTGTGTGGCTTCTTGTTTTGCAGCTTTTCTTGGACCCTCTGCATCAACCCCCAGTTTCTTTCTTTGATTATTACTGATAATAAAGATTTACTCCCAGTAAGGCCTTCACAAATCAACAGCCCTTCAGACACCTGGGGGGTTTCCAAACCCTTATAAGCAGTTAGGTAGGTCTTACTGATGGTCCACAAGAAACAGCAGAATCCAGCAACTCTTCTAGATTTATTAACTCTTAAGTGCCTTCTTAAGAACCTATGAATAGTCCTCTCCCCAAATTAAATGTTATTTCCCCCCAGACCACTGATTTTTTTTCTGAACACCCACTGAGCCCAGCATCACCAGTCACAGTTTCACAGTGGAACAAAATTATACTTCAAGACTCAACCAGTGCAGTGCTGCTCAACCTTAGCAGCTCCACACCAAGGAATAACTGAGATCTGCCTGTTCCTTCTTTGTCTAGAAAATAACCTTCTGTTGATGTATTTATTAAACCCGTGTTTATTTTTAATTTCTTTCAGGAGCTCCCTAGAGATGCATTTGTTACGGTGAACATCACAAATGCTGCTGTCTCCCAGACCTCTGAAGGCGTGTGTCTCCTGGGACCCCCTGGCTCTCCTGCTCCTGGAAACTCGTGCTGCACCAGCAGCCATGCTCCTTGGAAGAATGGGAGCCCCAGCACAGCACCATGTGAAGCAGGAGGGAGCCTCCAAGAGTTTTCTGTGGTAACTGAGACTGATTATGACCATTTCCCACCAGTTCCCACAGAAGATGAATACATGGATAAGGATCTCAATACTGCTGATTATTTGTCTTTACTGAGTCGGACTGCCAGTAAAACCACATCGTCATTTTCAGAACCTATGGAGGCAGGCGAGAACGACAGTTTAAATCAGTACTTCTCAGGGATTGGCAGCACAGAGGAAGAATCAGACTCTCAAGGCTGTTACCCTTCCTCCGACACAGATGGGCCGTACACTGCCACGGACAAACTTCTTCAGAAAGCTTGCCAACATGCCCACAGTTGCCTGAAGGAAACGGGCAATAAAGACACAGATAATTTTGTAACAAACTATGACTCAGAGAAGATCTGTGTGAGGTGTGGCATTTCATACAGGGAATCTCCCAGAAAATGGAGCAAACCCTGTTGTGCTGTGGCTGACAGTGCCTCCACCTCCCCAGAAAGAGGATCCTGTGCACAGTGCACCTGTAGCTTGAATTTTCTCTCTGCTGGTCAGAGCACTCTAGAAAGTGATCATGGCATGGAAGGTGCATCTTCGGATAGTACCAACATGAAGTATCAGAACACAAGCAGAAGTACATCGGGGACAAACAGCGGCACTTCAGACCTCCCTCCAGTATCTGGTAAGCCCATTAGGCCTGACCCATACACAGTCGTACAGGATTATTCTCTGTGCTAGCTCGGTATTATACTGAGGATCAGATTTAGGAGATGGAGAGAAGAATAAAATTACGCCCTTTCACTTGATTTCCCCGAAGCTAATCTGAAAAAGCAAAACTGAAAGAGTAAGGCCGTTTGTTTTTTTAGTGAATTCTGCAAATAGTATGAGCACTGGGATTGTCCTGCCCTGATCCAACCAGCTATGCAGAACTCATCTTCTGGCTGTGGCAGAGCCCACACGATTCTGTTCTGAAGTATTTTGGTGGTAGCAGGTGTGTGTGTTGGAGAAAACTTAGAAGGAGGAGAGTATAGGGACCTAGAGGCTGAGTCGAGAAAGGAGGCATAATGCTCAGACAGACGGTTTTCCATTCAACAGTCTGCATGCACATTTTTGCCTTTAGGTTTAAGTTCAGTCACAGTTCTACAGCAGCCAGCGAAACTCCATCTGGAGCTGTAACCTGGTGGCCACAACTGGGCCTAAGAGATTATGTTCAATTTTCTGCTTTTAGCTCTTTCTCTTTGTTTTAATTTGCTAGGATATGACCTAAAAATAATTTCATATAGACATTGTTTCTCCATACGCAAGTGCTCTGTCCCCTCAAAATCTCTGAAACACTGTTGCTAATTTATTAATTGACTGCCAATTGAGTAAATATATCAAAACTGTCAAAAGAAAGCATTGAAAAAAAATCACTGAAGCAAAACTAGCAGAAGGGAAGTTAGAGCCTTTTCTGGATGAAACCTTCCTCCCTCTGACCTTTTTTCAGTATAAAACCTGCAATCTGCCTGTCATGTGTTATTAGTCATTTTAGATTATAATCTCTTAAAGGCAGATGCTCTATTTTTATTCATGTCGATGCACTGCCAAGTGTAATGAGACTTCAGTTTTGACTGGGACATCTACGTATTACTGCAGTACATGCAGCCAATGCAAGCTGTCGCCCTTCTTCAAAACCACATCATGCCTTAAAGTTTCTTCTGGAGACATTCTTGTCAGCCTGCCAAAGCCCAAAAGCAACACTTTGGAAGGCCCTTCCTCTCTCAAAATCCATGTCACATGGGAATCTGCAAGTATGTAGTGTGCATCTTTCTAAGAGAAGATACTCTTCCTCCTGCTTCAGTTTCCTGAAGTCCTGACACAGTTTCAGTGCCTGTTCTGTACAAAATTCAGCAGTAGTAAAGAGAACAGATTATCTTTTGTTGTTGTTGTTGTTGGGAGATGACTCTGAGGTACAACTGAAAGTCAAGTTGTATTTGGCACAGCAGACGTACTGCTTTTCTTTCTAAATCTGACACGAAGAGAAAGAGGAAATATTAAGGAATAATAGGGTAAACAGAAGAGCTTGGATTTAAGCAACGTGCTAGAAAATGCCATCTTGGATCTGTAGCATATTCTTTGTATGGGATTTTAATTGTATCTGTGCCTTCAGGTACGTACATGCTGTAGTGCCATCTGGTGAAACCTGAGCATAGAAACTGTGCTCCTCATTTGCCATTTTTCAGGCATGACTACCCCAAGACACTGAATGAGCTGTGGGCAGTGTAAGAGTGTGGGTTTGTTAATCTGTAGGTAATGTGCCTTGCTGGCAGAGGTTTTTTTCTGTCTGCAGAATGTCCACGCCCTGCTGGCAACACCTGGTGGCACAAGGAGTGGGACAGAGCTGAGCCATGGCTTCCACACTGAAGCACCCCAGTCCCGCTGGGGCTGCACGTGGAGCTGCGACAGCGTTGGTCGTTTTGCTGGGCCTTGTGAAATGCCCAGAGAGCATAAACATGAATGAAAAATAACTTTCTGTAAAGCTTCTTAAAGCAAGGGAAGCCACCAGGCTTTGCACACAGTCATGCTAAAAGAGAACATTACAAAAGAGGGTGGATGAAAAAATAGGAAGAAGGCAGCCCTGGGTAATTCCATGAAGTTTTGGTTTTGGTTCCCTAACACTCAAAATGACAACAGAAATTGCAAACTATGTCTCTCCTGTGAAACAATGCTAGAGGACCAAAGTGAACCTCTGGACAGGTGCCGCTTACAGGGGTCACCACCAGAGATGAAGATAAGCCTTCCAGGGCTCTTTTAACCACCCCACCCCCCAAGCCTGGAGGCAGTCAGGACATGAAGCTCCTCAAGTCCTTTGTAGGGCTACAGCATAAAGCATGAGTGCAGGAAGACTTAGGTGACTCACAGTTAGGAATGGTTTTGCATAACCTTCCATTTCCAGATCCCGAACCAGCCCAGCCTGGCAGTGACAAACAGTTCTTACAACCTAGAGGCCATTAGATGGCTCAGAGAAAATTAATCATCTGCATTGTTCCAGTTCTTAGTGAATAATTACCAGAAAAATTAATCTGCCATTGTAATTAATATCACCAAGTAGTTTGAAGAGAGCTAAAGGCTAAAACATCGCAGAGAATGATGCCTTCGCTTATCCTCTGAGGACGTCCCTTATACTGTCCAGAGTGAAAGCACATCTCTTAGTGTGGTTCAGGAAGCGCTTGTGTCCGTTTTCTGTGCTTTGGGGCCTCAAATATCCTTTAGTTTCAGCATAGTGTCTCCAGAAAGCAGTGAAGATTTGCCAGCCACATTCAACTAAACATTATAAATGTGTTAATCTGCAGCTTTCCTTTTCCTCCACTGCCATACAGATTGCTAAATCCTTGATCTCGTACGAAGCACTGGTAAACTTCTCCGCAGTAACTTTCGGGAGTGCCGGGCAATCTGCAGGAAGGCAAACAGTTACTGTTGTACTCCCATTATGCAGGGAAAAAGCTCCTGCAGAGAAAACTCTTACTAACACCTCACGTTAATCAACAACACTTGGAAAGAAAGCAAAGAGCTACCAACCCAGTGGTTTAGCTGAAATAAATAGGGTTGCTTAGAGAGACACCTGAGTGCTGCCCAGGCTTGGTTATGACCAGGCACAGGAGCCCTGTGTCCATTGCTGCTGTGCAGACATCACCCGTGGCTGCTAGAAAAACAGCATTTCTCTGGGCTGGGTCATGCGTAGCTGCAAGGAAAATGGGAATGTCTCAAGTGTTGAGGAATGTAATGAGGGAAGGCACAAAATGTCTAGACGGTGTCAGATCGGCTCGCAAGTAATGATGAAGTGAAGCACGGCAGGAAAAACATTTCTTAGGAAGAGTGTTCATAGGTTACAAAGATTTTGGTTTTTTTTTAACTTTGTTTTGTTTAATTTCAAACTTTAACAAGTTTGTTAGTTTGTTGTTGAAAGTTTGATCTAAGTTATTTTCTTTCTGCTCTGAGGGAAGTTTATTAATTCCCAGAGCCTTGTCCTGTTGTCACTTGAGTCAGTGATGCAGCCCTTGAATGGCAGAAAGATTGAATTTATACTGAAAAATCTCTAAGCACAGGCAGACGGGCTGAAACCGTAATTCCATTAGGTTGCTATAATAGAGAGTCTGTCTCTTTACTGGAGCCAGCGTATATCCAGGTAAATCCATGGGGGAACTAGGTGAGTACTGGAGTACACCTACATGGAGGATCAGGATAATATAAGGTAATCATATAAGCGCCACGTCATTTGGACACTTTGCGACCACATCATCTAACATTAAGTCAGTATTTATTCAGTATTTATTCAATAAGCCTGCTGTCTAGCCCAAACGGTAGGACTGGTGTTTACCAAAGGGGAAAGAAACCCCAATGTGATGCCTGGGACTCTGAAAATGATCTTATAGTTAGAAATAATGACCATTTCCTCACAAACCACAGGCAGAGGTAGTTTGGACGCAGCATGTGCGCTGGGCAGCACAGGGAGCATGAGACAGTTGTGCTCTCTCAATTCCCAGCGCACAACTGAGAGAGAGGATGTTTCCCAGCCTTGCAGACAGGCTCTCTGTGGATGACGGGCTTTGTCCTGAGGAGGCAAAAGTGGAGATACTGAAAAGGTCCAGTCGAAGGCATTGGTTATAACGGCATCCTCATGTCACGGGGAAAAAATAATGGAACGAGAGTAAAGCCACCTCAATGGATTAAGTTCACTGCACTAAGCGTCTGCGTTATGAAGGAAAAATACTAATCACGTCTTCCTTTCTCCTCCCTCCTTCCCCAGGAAATGTGACTGGAAACAGTAACTCCACCTTTATCTCAAGTGGACAAGTAATGAATTTCAAGGGCGACATCATTGTTGTCTACCTTAGCCAAAACTCCCAGGAAGGAGCGATGGCCTCAGGGCCAAGTGAAGAGAACGTGGGCAGCCCGGTGCAGGAAGAAAACCTCAGCCGCTGCGAGACTTTTGCCGGCAATGCCCAGGACTACAAGGAGCAGTGTGCGGAGCTGCAGGGTGCCTGCCTGGTGGTGGAGAGCAGGGGGCTGCAGCAGCCTACCAGACCCCTGGCCCAGGAGCAGGACCTGTCCTGCCGTGGCCAGGCCTCGCAGCCTGTGCAGGAGGAGGGCAAGCTGGGACACTGCTCGGAGAAGGTGTTGAACTGAGGCAAGCCAGTGTCCTTGCCGCGGGCTGGGGTGCTGACAGGTGGTCTGTGAGGGGGCGTGGGGCTGCTGAAATCCCAGGTGTCTATACGGATTTGGAGACTGTTGCTTCCCCTGGTGTCTCCTGGGAAATTTTACAGCTGGAAAAGACCCTTGTGGCCCATGTGCCGGTGGTGGTGCTCTTGCTGAGAAAGTGGGCACAGGCGAAGCCAGACACGCTGCCTCCGTTGCAGAAGCAGTGGCAGGGTTCTCTCCTCTCCCTCGTGGGGCAGTGGACTTCCTACCTGCCCCCCACTCCCTGGCACCTCTTCCCCGCAGGCAGCAAAGGAGAGTTGAGGAGGTCCTTCAGGCCGGGGACTTTGTGAGGAGGAGAGCATTGCTGGCTGGGTGCACAGGGCACTCCCCAAGAAGGGATGACATGGTGGAGGACCACACTGAGAGGGGCCCCTGAGCTCTGCCTTGGGGTTTTCTTTTTGCAGCTAAACTGCACCCATTTTGCTAGGTGCTGACCCATTTGCTAGGTCTTGGGCCTCCTCGATGCCTCTGGTGGTGGAAGGAAGCTGCTGCTGAGCCTAGCGCCGCTGCCGACCTTTGCCTCGCTGTGGTGACTGGGCAGGTGGTGTCAGCCCTTCCCATTATTCCCCAAGAGAGCAGATGCTCCAGTCTCAAACCAGCACCAGAGCCAAGATCCTGGTCTGGCCCTTATGAACTTGTGGGTATGAAACAGGTGTAATGCTGCTCAGGCGCACAGTAACAGGCAAAATACAGCTGGTGTGCCTTAAAAGCCTATCAGATTAATCTTGAGCAAAGAGCATTTATAGTTTTGGACCCCAATTCACCTCTGCCTTATTGCACCTTGTCAGAGGAATTCAAACCCCTGCAAATGAGTGACCTGCACCCAGCATGCTGCTGCATGAGTAATGTCACTGAAGTTTAAGCTACAGAGCTGCTTAGCAGGTGGAGGAAAGGTCTGTGATAACCAGCTGTGGACATTTCCCAAGTGACAGGAGAGGATGCAGTTACTCAGAGATGGAGAATTTGGTCAGGGTCACACACACGTTCCTTCGTCTGCCCAAACAATTTTGCCATTTCCTCTGATACTTTAATTAGTAAGCAGAGTTTTACTTAGGTACCATGAAGCTATTTGCAGAGCTCAACCTGTCTGAGCTGAAATCAGTGTAGCCACTGTCACACTGACAGCTGATAAGCAATCGGACCAAAGGTTCAGATTTAAAGAATAATAGTAATTGTAGTTAGAAGGGAATCTCAGCTACTCAGCTGGCTTTAGTTCAGGTCCCATATCCTGCAGCCTCCTCCAGCAGCCACTGTGGAGAGAAAGGTGAAGGGAACGGAGTCTCAAGGGACTCCCAAGAGGAAAAGAGAACATTTTTAATTATTTCCTGACAAGGGGTAATTTTCTGACATTGTCCTACACATGCGAGCACTGCAAGAGGCTATCTTCAGTCCGAGCCTTCAGGAGGGTCAGTGCTATGTTTCCTGCCAGACAGCCAAGGGGTCTCTTATCTAATGTGATCTCATCTGCCCTGATAGAAAAGGTCTCTGATAGGGAGGGCTCCTACCTGGAGAGGTTTTAAAGCTGAAGGGTTCGCTGTGTAGCTGCTCTGTTTGCAATCGTATTGCTTTGCAGGTGGTGAGTACCTATAAAGGTGACAAGGTGACCACTGTGTCCTGATGAGCTTCTCATCCATAAAACAAAAGGATGGGCTTTGCCACCTTCACCTCTCAGGAGAATAATTCTGCATTATTTATATATCTGAGGTGTAGAGTGCAGTACAAATGTGCAAGACTCTCTCATGAGTGACTGGCAAAAAGGACACATGAACAACCAGCCTGCCTTTCACCTCTCCATGGCCTTCAGAAAACTAGACCATCCTACCCTAGACTCAGCCATGCAGGTAGGTTGTCCCATTCCGTGATGGCTGCCTATGTGAAGGTCAGGCTCTCTTATCTGTGGTATTCTTTTGCCTTTCCTGCTGCATCCCTTACCTCTTTCTACCCTCTTCTGGCCTAATTCTGTATCCCCTAGGCATTGGTGCAATAGGGACAAGGAAGTGGAGTCACCATCACCTTCATGCAATGTGGTGCAGATGTTTTCCCACTTCATTTTTTCAGTCATATTTTCCTGGAAAGCATTAATCCAGGACATTGGCCCCACTGGAAAGCATCTACAGGGCAGGAGGGACTGAATTATTCTGCTCAGCTCTGGGTAGCCTATCTGTCTTCATGTCTGTCTTCTCCTCCTCCTCCCTCTGCAGCTTCTTTCTTCCCATGGTTTGTGTCTGCCACCAGAGAGCAGGCTCAAAATCCTGATTTCAGAGAAGACAATGGGAAGTTTGCTGTGTGTCCTCAGTGAGGACATGTTTTTCACTCACTGAATTTCAGGGTCCTACTTGAGCAAGGATTGAAACTAGTATCATCAGCAAGCGTAAAGGAATGGGTCATAACCATCTCCGTGCTGTGGCCACTCTCTTACGGGAAACCTCATGCGCCAACAGATCTGATTCTATTTCTTCCTCTAGAGGCTACTCAAAAGTGAAGAAACCGTATCACGTTCATCAGTGTGCTGTGTGTTCCGTGGCTCTCTGCCTGGCTGGTTAGACACGGACCCCAAAGGGACTTCTTTACCCTCGTCATTTCATTTGTTACCAGTTTGGAGCTGGGGCTGGTTTTAACATCTGTGTGTACAATAGGGCCCTATGAATTGGGCACTAATTTGGAGGCTTATGGCTGCTATTGTAATACACATAATTAATGACTATAAAAATATTAAAGATTGACTGGAGAAACAGTGAAGATTGTATTTGAATTAATGGAGGAAATAAAATACATTATTATATGCCTATGCTTATTTTGACAAAAAAATAAATGTGGCTATAAAACCATTTTTGGTTACGGTTTTGTAACGTTTTTGTACAATTAGAGTTGTTTTAACAAAAAGCGCATCCCTTCCCCAGTATCTGCCACAGTAACGCACAAGCACATCCGCACGTGTGGAACCAAAGAGGACCTCTCGTAGATCTGATGTGGTGATGCTTTACTGCTGAGAACAGGGCGCTGATTCCAGCTCGTTCCTGAAGTCGTCTGCACTTACCTGGGAGTAGCAGCACTAAAATGTCATCATTTCTACTCGTCCATCCAGGATCCATTCCTTTTATCTTATTGATGATATGTAAGCAATTAGACCCCCGTGTCTATTATAGAACAGAACCCTGCTGAAGGATGTCTTTGTGTGAATCAGGTATTTAACAGAACTACAGTTTTATGGGGTACCGCCAGTTAAACGAGGCAGCAGTGCCCCCTCACCGCCACCTTTAAAAACCATCCACAACAACTTCTGGCAGCACGTGATACTGGACATGGCAAAATGGCTACAAATTCTTCATGCGGAAAAGTTATTTCTGGAGTATGTAATACGTACTATTAATAGACGCTGAATAATAGTCATTGGAAAACTGAAGTGTATTTCACCGAGTTGTATGAGGTTTCTTGCGAGGAATGCTGAACCCAGAGCTCCTTCTGAATGGCCGTTTCCCTTTCCAGTCCATCGGGAATACTTTGATATGGACCTGAAAGGCTCATACTACGGCAACCTACGCACAGCGCTGCTTTACCGCCTCTTGCTTGGAAGAGCAAGCACCAGCAGGCTCTGCCAGGCAGCATTTGGCCTGTGAGGATTCCCACCCGATGCCCCCCACGTGCTAAATATCAGCAGCTCGTGTTCACCTTGGCTGAGTTGCAGTGGTTTCTCAACGGGAAAAATCGAACCGGTCATTTTGGGGCAGTTGCAGTCGCTGCTGAAGCAAGGGGCAAGCGATCCTGGGTGCTGATGGGAACCTGTCCCATTTCAGACCGAAGATTGTTGTGACATTGTTTCTCCTCTCCTCCTCTTGCCTGGTGCTGTCCTAATTTCCGGAATGGAGAATGAATTGCTGCTATACAACACATCATTTCTCTCAGAGCTCTGCCGTACTCGGCCTTTGTGCTGCAGTGTCAATCACCTTGTTGAGTGGGAAGGTTGAAGCAGAAACACAAACGGCTCCTTAACATCCCAGTTTATTTAACCCAGTTCCATGGTAAAAAGTACCACCTTTCATATGATTGCTGAGTCCATGTTAGCATAATGTTGTAAGGGATAAATTTAAAAGTGGCATTCCTCCGCCCAAATCCAGAGGCGGAACTGCTGTTGTTTAAATGCTATTGCTGATCACATACGGTGTTCTTACCTGAGGAGATGGTGCAGGAGAAATTCCTCTCTCTTCTTCCTTTTTTCTTGCTCTTGTAGGAATTTGTATACTTTCTTATTGTCTTCCCAATTCCATCATGTATGGGATGGTGTACTTTGACATGAATATATGTTATTTTCAGTCTTTGTTATGCTTTCAAACCCATTCTACCCAGCAATTAAGGCTTCACTCCTCAATGGGCTCTGTGCAATTTTGGCATGTACCTTCAAAGGCCTCTGCTGTCATCAGGTGTTTGTTCCCTAAGAGGTCCCCATAAGGATCACCCTGCCTTGACAGACTCTAGCATATGCCCATGTTCATTAAGTCTGGTTGCCTGGTTTTTCCTTCTGCAAAACATCAAGCCTGGTTGTGGATGCCAAGTGATTGTGTCATCTCTGCAGCAAGGTTTGTGAGCCCTCTGGTCTTGCCTTCAGGCCCTCCAGCACTTTTGTCGCATTGTCAAACGTCCGTTGTGGGCTTTTTGTAAAGTGTAAGCATTCATGAGCATCAACGTAGGGAAAAATGCTTTATCACAATTCTCTCTGGCTTATGAACAAGGCCATGACAACATAACATTAAGGAACCATGTTGTGGTAGATGAGTATGCCAGAATGTCCAATCAGATACTTTTTTTCTTCTTTGGCTAGTTGGTTTATGGTTTCTTTGCTTTAGCTGAGGACTACCACAGTCTTTCTGGCTCATTCCTTAGCCTGCCTGGCCACTTGATCGATCCTTGGATGTTGCACTAGCTTTTACTCGCCCCAAAGCTAACAGATCTGTCGCATCATGTTTCTATTGGCAAGTCCCAGGTTTCTGTACATTATATGCAGATGATCATACACAAAATTGCTCTTGATTTCAACTTCCCAGGAAACTGTTAGAAAGGTTCACAAGGAAGGTAAAGGAGCTCAGGAGTGTTGGGGACCACCTGAACAAGCTGGACATACGCAAGTCAACAGAACTTGGCAGAATGCATCCAAGGCTGCCAAGAGGGGTAGCTAATATCACTGCAAAGCCACACTTTAACATCTTGGACAGGTCATGGGGTTCAGGGGAAGTCCCAGCTGAATGGAAAGGGCAAATATTACACCCATCTACAAAAAAGGGGAAAAAAATGAACTGGGAAATTACGGATGAGTCAGCCTCACTTGAGGCCCTTGAAAAATTATGGCACAGGTCCTCATGGAAGCTATTTCCAGGCATGAAGGAGAGGAATGCAATCAGGAGAAGGCAACACATACCTAGCTAACTCAACCCTCTCCCACTGTCAGCAGTTCATTGTTCACTTTGTAATTGCTTCCACAGAGACTTGGGAGGCTGACCTTGTGAAGATCCAGGCAAAGAAGGCATGAAGGAAAATCTTCAGGTTTCCCTCTATCAGTTGTAACTAACTCACCAACCCCACTCAGCAGTGGACCTATGTTTTCCTTGTCCTGTTTGCTAATATACATACAGTGTATTAGTACACATACAGTATGTTATATCATGGAGGTCAGTCTGTTCTCTGATGGAGCAAGTGACAAGACAAGAGAAATGGCCTCAAGTTGCACCAGGGGAGGTTTAGATTGGATATTAGGAAAAATTTCTTGAAATAAACGGTTCTAGAGCCCTGGAACAGGCTGCCCAGGGAAGTGGTGGAGTCACCAACCGTGGAGGTATTTAAGAGATGTGTAGATGTGGCATTTGTGGTGACTTGGCAGTGCTGGGTTGATGGTTGGACTTGATGATTTTGAAGGCCTCTTCCAACCAGAATGATTCTATGATTCTATTTTACTTTCTTGCTACTCTTGACATCTCTCATCAATTTAGCTTCCAATTAACCTTTCTCTCTGCACCTCTGCGTGCCAGAGCAGTATTTCTGTATCCTCCTTTGGAAGCATGTTCCCTTCTCCATCTCTCTCATGTTCCTTTTCTGTATCTCAGTTCTCTCCGTAGCTCACTGTTTAATCAGGCTGGATTCTTGCTGTGCTGGCTACTTTTCCTGCTCAGGTGTGTGGACTGCTCTTGTGCTTGGAGAATGCTGTGTCTAAAAGCCTCCCAATTCTCCTGAACACCTTTGATTGCCAAGGCAAACTCTTCTGGGATATCTCCTAACAGCTCCCTGAGCAAGTTAAAATCTGCTTTTATGAAGTTCTGGGGCTTTATACTGCTACTTACTTCCTTCACACCCCTTAGGACGTTAAACTCGACAACCTTACCACTGCAGCCAAGGCTGCCATTGTCAGTTAGACACATTTCATCTGTTCCTGTTTGCCTATCAGGTCACCCATCAAAGACACCGACCTCAAGCACTCCTTTGATGGTGACACCTCTGATTTTGATGGAAAGGCACTCAGGTAACTTGTCCTCTTGCCCATGTTCTCAAATCACACTTTTATAGAGAGCATAACCCCTCCTCCTCTTCCACTTTTTCTGTCTTTCCTCAAAAGACTATAAGCTGTTGATTTTGTCCTAAAATAGCTATTGCCTTAGCTAGTTTCTAAAATGACAGAAAAAACCCAACATTTCAGCGAGTTCCCCACTGCTGTGCCTTTGGTTATAGGTCTGAAAGCTTTAGCTTGTGCCTGGGGGTCCACCTTCAGATTTCCCACCTATAGGATGGGGAGGGTGAGAGGCAAGGGCTGGTGCTGGTATAGAGAGGAGAGGCTGAAAGAGCCATACTTTCTCTTCTCACTGCTCTGTGGGGATGGGGGAAGAAGACAGCAACTTGCTGCTACAGGAGAAGAACCCTCTCTGGTGAAGGCAAGGTGGGCAGCAGCATCCCAGAGGCTTTGCCATACCCAGTGCTCAGCACCAGGTGTAACCCGGTGAGACCGGGGTCCCCTGTCTCCCCAGGGAAGAAGCAGCCGGCAAGTGATCCAGGGTTTCCATCAGGTGAAATCAGCCCTGTGTCTCGCTCTCTCAACAAAATCAATGTATAGAAAAGGAAGGGAAATCAGCCATAGACAGCCATGACGAGACAAATTAGACGGCAGCACATAAGGACCAACCATTTGAAAGGCAGAGACTACTGCCGTAACAGGCGGTTCCTGTTGGCCCTCAGCGGGTGTTAATGGCATGCTATTTAAATGAAGTCTCCATTATTTGAAGCACCTTAAATGAGGATTTAGAAGGTGTTTTTCAGCACACAGTCCTGCCATTGCAGATCTCAATTACTTAGCCTTTATGAAGCAGCTTGCTTTATTTATTCTCTTTGGTTTTGATCAGTTCTAGCATTTACTTCTCTCTCTTTTAGTGTTGTAGGCGCTTCTAAAGTACAAAAGTTCTTGCTCCCTATGGGAAATACAAAACACTGTTTCCCCAGGGACATTTGCTTTTTGCATCACTTCAGTTCCTTATTGGGTTTTTTTGCAAACTTAGATGGTGATAAATGAGCTAGACAACAGAGGGTAGAGGTAATGCTATGACCCAGAAAGTGTTTCTTTAACAAGGGTGTCCACGTGAAAATGCAGGTGCCCCCGGGTGCACAGCCAAATTTCCTTTTGACAACACCCTTTGAATGTAGCAGAGAACGGGATGGCTGCAAGTGGCTCTAATGATCATCTCAGCAGGCTGCTCATAAATGTTTTCTACAGCCCCTGCTCTTTTCATCTTCGGCCCCATGGATCCAGTTTGTCTGCTGGACGGGCAACACTTTGTGGATACATTAGCAGTCTGTCCAGTTCATCATCTTCACTTATGCAAATAATAATTGCAAGGGGTTTGTCCCCTCTGTCTGAAAGGATGCACTAAGTATAATGGAGAGAGGCACGTAAAAATAAATCCACTTCAATGCTTAGGTTTTGTCAGTCAGGCCGGCCTGCAGTATTCAAATGTTGATGCACATTAAGTCTGTTTTCTTCAAAGTCATGTTCTTTGTCAAGTCTTATTTGTGTCTACCAGATTTTATACTTTTATCTATTCTGTAGTAAATTTTGCAGCTGATGCTTTTGTTGATGAATAATACAAGAAATGAGTTAACTATTTTTGTTCTTCTTTAGGAAGAGGCTGAACATGAGGAAAAACAGACTCAAGAATTCTGTCCCATTAACCATTTTTAAATGTCTTGAAGACTTGTTTGCTTTTGGCTCTCCATGTTTTGCTGAGCCGCTACTTTCAGAGTAAGCACTTGTCCATGCCACCATTTTGTCCCCTCACAGCAGCTTTTTGCCGCAGATGGCTGAAGGGCAGGATTGCCCTAAAGTAAAGATGGAGTGTATTTCTAAATAAAATATGCGAGGGATTCCTTGATTGGATGGACAGACACACAAACATTTGCCCTGTTTTATTGTGACGAGAACGTGCCTGCTGCAGGGACTGCAGCACTGCTGACATGGGTCCTTCGGAGTTCATGCAAATGGACTAAACAAACCAAGTCGCGCCAACAGCTTCTTTAGCTCGCATCTGAGTAACATCAGCTGGCTGTGTTTCAAGCAGCAAAGACATGCCTGGGTTTGAGTTTGTTTTTCTTTTTCTCTCTAGTTTTCTTTCCCTCTCCTAGGCTTATCATTCCTTTTTTTGGTGTAAAGACAAAGGTCATGGTTTTCAGTATGGTGGGTGATTCATTCTCATGTTTGAGCAATGTGATCGAAATGGAAACGTGGAAGTCCCAGTGTGGTGCATATTCCCTGCCACCAGCAGGCGTGAAAAGTGCCTTTGCGGTGCTAGCTGTCCTGAGCAGTGCCTGCGTCAGGTACGATTGCTCGTGCACTTCTGGCTCTGTGTGAGATCAAGGAAAATGCTTTTCAGCCAACAGCGCTGTATAGAAGTAAGCAAATTATTTTTGCCATTAGGTAGATGCATGGAACACCTTTAGAAGCCGTATATATGTGTATACATGGGAGATCAGACAATTGCTGACATCTCAAGGTTGGGATGACCCAAGCAATCCCTCCTGAAGCACTGTGGTGATACCTGTTGCTTTGGGGGTCCTGTTGGTGTGTGGTGACTGACTCTTGAAGCTTAGAGACAGACAAGGCAGTACTTTGTGGTCAGCTTGCTCAGCCTCAGCCCGTCTTTGTGGCCTCCCTCACTCTACCTGGGAACTAGCCATTTGAAAATGACCTAAATCTGGAGTTGCTGCTGACCCCAGAGGTGCTGGGTCCAGCCTGCCCTTGTACCCTGGCATGAGAGCTTTCCGTGCTAGCTCTGGCCCTCTTCAGTTTCCCCAGTCTTCCTCCATAAAACAGGGCTATGTGGGCCTGGAAGCCAGGAGAACAGCATCGAGAAGGGAAAACGACCCAAACCACAAACCCATAAAAAAACTCCATCTCCTCTGATGTCAGCATAACATGGCGCTCTGAGCAAGCTGCTCTGGTTAAAGGTGTCCCTGCTCACTGCAAGGGGTTGGACCAGGTGATCTTCAGAGGTCCCGAGGATGTGCGGAGCGGGGCCTGCGGTGCTGCCGGCCCCTGGCACCGACAGCCTCTGCCGTCACGGGGCGCGCTCCCCAGAAGAAGCCTCCTGAAAGGAGGCATAGCTAGACATAAAACCCGGTATAATAACCTGGCCTTAAAAATAGTCAGAAGATGGAAACACTGTGGCATCCTATGGCAGCATAGTCTTAGGTGTCACTATCACTATCAATAATTCCTTATGTCTAAATTAAGTCATCACTGCCACAATTAAAGCCCGTATTCTTGTTTTCAGGCCACTATGTGGCCTGAATACGCTAATACACATAGAATGTATTATTCTTCTTGTTCTCCTGTTGCCCAGACAGGTGGTAGAAGCCTCATCCTTGGAAACGCTCAAGGTCAGATGGGACCAGGCTCCGAGCAACCTGGTCTAATTGAGATGTCCCTGCTTACTGCAGGTAGGTGAACTTTAAAGGCCCCCTCCAACCCAAACTATTCTATGATTCCATGATAAATACATATTTTAATCTGTTTTACCCATTGACCGATCCTTAAGTGAAATGGGTAAATTTTGTGCCTGTCCTGATTTGAGTCAGAACAGAACTAATTCTGTTTACTGATTTTACTTTTCAGCTGAGTCTCTCCTAACTAGCTGCACTTTCTGAAATTGGCAGCATGTTTTTGCAGACAGTGTCTGCTCCAGCAGTGATAACCCTCAAAGTTTAGCGTTACTACCAAGGATTGGCACACAGACCAAGGTCACTGCTCACTCTTCTGTATCGCATTAGGGGCTTCAGAAAGTGAAAGGCCGCACCTGTGGGGAGGAGCGGCCAGGACAGGTGACCCTAAACTGACCAAGGAGGGATTCCATCCCATCTATGTCGTATTCAGTGTAAAGCTGAGGGAACATGAGCGTCAAGTTCCCTTCCTCGTCCTTCCTGGATTCCCCTTCCTCCGTGGCCCGCATCTGAGGAGGACTCCGTTCATTCTGCCTTTGGTCCTGATTTATGTATTCCAGAATCCAGCTCCTGGATCTGGCTCCCTTCTACTGCTGAGCCCAGTCTGGGACTTTCTCAGTGCCTAGTCCACAGCCTTAGTGGTGACAGTGACATACTTGCCATTGGGGGAGGGTGGGTTCGATACTGGTTTTGTATATAGTTGTATATATTCCATTTTATTACTATTATCTTCATTAAAGCTGTTTTAGTTTTCTAATCTGTAGGTCTCTCATTCCCTTTCTCTCCCATTTGGGAGAGGAGGGGGGCCAACAGGGGCCATAAGTCTCTCTCCCTTATTCCCTTTCTCTTACCCTTTTTTGGGGGAAAGAGGGGATAACAGAGAGTGTTTGTTATAGGCCTAGCAGACTGACCCGAAACCTTGACAGTGCCAAAAGCCCAAGAGGTTGCTGGCATGGAGCTTAACAAAGGTCTATAAATAAGGTAACTGAGATTCTTCAAGAAAGTGTAAAGAATGTAGACATAATCCAGAAAATGTATCTAAATTCCTGAAGCTGATTTGAAATCCTTTAGCCGATTAAGATAAACAGCTGCAACAAATAATGTAACTGAAATCAGAATGGGAGGAATAATAACTTATGAACAAGTGCTGATGGTCTTAAAATGAGATCCTATCAGCTGACAAAGTCAGTGGGACCTTGGGCTGTGTGCTCAAAATGCGCATATTATGTATTTCATCAAATGGATAAACTTGGGAGTTTGGAGGGCTGGGCTGCAGCCAGCACTGTGTGCCACTCAGTAACATGCTTTACAAGAACAGACATTCAATTAGTAGAAAATAAAATGTGAAGAGGAAATTATTCGTTTTCTCGATCCTGTGCCAGCTAGAAATTAAAACTTTGAAGTCATAGAGTGTTTTGTGCTAGTAATAAAACTTTTTAATTTGACTCATGTCATATAGGAGCAAGCGTTGCCTCCCTTTGAAATTCCTTCCTGGAAGTCTTCTCATTTCTAAGCGGCCTTTGAGAACAGAAATTCTGGAAAAAACCTTTTTCTAAAAGAGAAAAAGAATCCCTGAAATTCACTGTATTGAAAATTACAATATGGGAGTAGTTTTTGCCTGTTGAGTCTAACCTGGACATTCTTCCCTGAAGTGAGAATTACATTCTGTTTATTAACTCAGCACAAAGAAAACAATTCATTTTATGAAACATTTACTATTACCTCTGCACCTTTGAGTCTGAATGATGACATTTATAGTATTAAAGATGCAATATAAAGATGTGTATTTTCTCATTGCCATTTTCGTAAAATACAATTTATAGATAAAATTTAGCCTATATGTGAAGTGTATACATATATTCTTTTTAGGATATAGGAAAACACTAATATAAGATGGTTGTTATGTGAACAAAGACTACGTATTGAGGCAAAAAAATAACATGGAAATGTAACACAGCTACTATAAAAAGCTACATTTTAAAAGCAAATCTTTTCAGCCTAGCAATACCTGGTAGACTTTCATTGCACTAGTAGCTACCACACACAGTGTTAAAAAATAGAAGATTTGTGTTTAGATGTAAACTTCATTGAAAACAACACAGGACTTGATTTTGCTTACGATAGCTTTTAACAAAGCAAAGGCTTTACAAACTGTGGGTAAAGGAGTAAATGTTGTGATGCAATGCGGACACGTAATAGTAGTAGTATGTATAAGACACGTAGTACTAAACTCTAAAGAAAATGCATTTATTCTGAAACAATTTTTTTCTCTATTTTCACCAAAGTTACATGCATGTAGATTTAAAGACAAAGGCACCAGAAATATTTCCTTGCTAAAGATCTTGTCTCACTTCCTAACTCCTTGATACCCCAGGATGAGGCATTTGGTGTCTCATGAGAGGCTGGTGAGCCTCAAATGCTTGGTGACCATGGAGGAGTCTGGCAGGTGAAGTGCTGGGGCCTGAGTTCTGGGCCCCAAGTTGGAGCTGACCTGTGAATTAGTCACAACCCAGCAGAATGTTTTGTTTTTCCATTGGCTTCCTGTTCCAGAGGCAGAACCTGGCCCACCTGTGTCTTTGTGGCTCTGCCCTCACCCAGGTGGTTGTGGTTG